>JAXFYN010001483.1:0-25911 GCA_036172215.1 Camellia granthamiana | reverse complement strand
CAAGGAAGTTCAGGACAACAGTGGCAATATAGTGGACATGCAAATCACGGCGATCAACTTTATCTCGGATGAAGTGAAAATCAATTTCTACATGCTTGGTCCGTTCATGAAATACTGGGTTGGTGGTGAGATAGGTAGCCCCAACATTATCACACCATAGCACCGAAGCAGATGGTAAAGAAATGCCAAGTGCAAACAATAGGGACTGTAACAAAGAGAGTTTAGCGGTAGTGTCAGCAATCGCTTTATATTTAGACCAACCGAGCAACAGTCCGTTGCTTGCGAGACGACCAATAAACAAGGTTAGAATCAAGAAAAATTGCAAAGCCTCCAGTGGATCGACGATCATCTACACACCCAGCCCAATCGGCAGTCGAAAAAGCTTGAAGAATCAATGGAGAATTTTGAGACAAAAGCAAGCCAAGATCAGGTGTGTTTCTCAAATATCACAAAATGCGTTTGACCAAAACCCAGTGATCCTCAGATGGTGTATGCATGAATTGACATGCTTTGTTAACTGCAAATGCGATGTCCGAGCGTATAAGAGTTAAGTGCTGAAGAGAACCCACAACTTGGCGATAGTGAGTTGGATTGGAGTAAAGAGAGCCACTGTGCTTTGTAAATTTGGTGACAACAGAGATGGGTAGATATCAGCTTCGATTGAACCATGCCAAATTGCTGAAGAATGTCAAAAATATACCGCCAATGAGATAAATGCAATCCAGCAGCAGTAAAATGGGCTTCAACACCAACAAAATAGTGAAGAGGACCAAGATCCTTCAATGCAAACTCCGAACTAAGCTTGGAAATTAGAGAAGTAATCTGATTTGGGACATTGCTGGTAATCAGGATGTCATCAACATAAATCAAGACATATATACGAACATTAGCAATCTTGTAAATAAAGAGAGAAGCATCGGATTTTGAACTCGAGAAACCTAGCTGTAACAAATAGGTGGATAACCACTGGAACCAAGAGTGAGGAGCTTGCTTGAGGCCATATAGAGAGCAATGTAACTTACAGACAAAATGCAGGTGAGTAGTGTCAACAAATCCCAGAGGTTGGGACATATACACAGCCTAAGATAGAAAACCATTGAAGAATGCATTGTTTACATCAAGTTGATGAATTGACCAACCATGAGAGACGACAAGAGCAAGAATTGTCCGTATGGTAGTGGGTTTAACAACTGGGCTAAAGGTCTTAGAATAGTCTAACCTGTGTTGCTGATGAAAACCTTTACCCACAAGCCAAGCTTTGTATCGGTCAATGCTGCCATCTACCTTATGTTTGAGATGATAAACCCATTTGCACCAGACAAAATTGAAGTGAGGAGAAGGTGGAAGAAGAGACCAAGTGTTATTGCGAAGCAATGCTGAAATTTCAGCACTCATTGTCACATGCTAGTGAGGATCTGTACTGGTAGCAGTATACCCAGGTAGTTCAGAAGAAGAGGACGGAACAGTACGTGTGAGCAGAGCTTTCAGCTGAGTGTTCATGGAACGAAGCACCATGTGATGAAGGCATGGATGGGCAGGACACGACCCAGAAACAAGGCTGGATTCAAGCGCAGAAATAGGAAGTTCGATGACCAAATTAATACCAGTAGGATCATGGGGGAGAGGTAACCGGTGTAGAAGGTGAACCAACACATGGGGTGGGCATAAAACTAGCCGCAACAGGCGGCAGTGGGGCAAAAGACAACCCAGGTTTTGTGTGTGACACAGTAGCCTATAGAGGAGGTGCAGAGGAGGGAGGAATGGTGGGAATAGGCCCCAGAAAAGACATGCCCAAAAATGGAAAAGAGTATTCATTGAAATGAACATGACGGGCAATATACAAGCGGCCATAATGATAATCAAAACAATGATAACCATGGTGATTAGAGCTGTAGCCCAAGAAAACACACGGAGTAGAACAGAATTCCTTTTTGTGGTGATTATATGGATGAAGAAAGGGATAGCATAAGCACCCAAAAACTTTGAGAAATTTGTAATCGGGTAGTGTGTGGTACAATAGTTCATAAGGAGAGATGTTATTGGACACACGAGACGGCATGCGATTGATGAGAAAAATTGTTGTATCATAAGCAAAGTGGCGGTATTTTTGAGGAATGGTTGCATGGGCAAGAAGGGCTAACCCGGTTTCGACAACATGATGGTTGTGTCGTTCAATTTTGCCATTTTGTTCATGTGTATGAGGACAAGCAAGACAGTGAACAATACCAAGCTGTTGGAAAATTTAATTTAACTTGCGATATTCCCCACCCTATTCAGTTTGAATTTGCTTAATAGTGGTAGCGAATTGACGTTCAACCATAGCTCGAAATTAATGGAAAATGGTAAAAACTTCAGTTTTAACAGAAAATGGATAGTACCATAAAATTTTTGAATAGGTATCTAAGAAAGTAACGATGACCATCAGTACAAGGCACGGGGGAGGGACCCCATACATCACTAAATAGTAAATCTAACGGAACCTTACTGATAGACAATGTGACAGGTAAAGACAATCGACTGGACTTTCCTAATTGACATGCATGACAAAGTGAGGTCATGTTATTGAAGGAGCATGGAAACTTATTGGTGGTGATAATTTGACGAAGAACTCTATGATGTGGATGACCAAGGTGTCGGTGCCAACAAGTGGAGCCAACACGCTCAGCCAAGAAACTCGATGGAGAAGCAGAAGATGGAAAGCGATAGAGAGTAGAATCATTCATTCCACGGAGGAGTACTTTCTGGGTAACTTGATCCTTGATGAGAAAATATGAAGGATGAAATTCAAAGAAAACACCATTATCTTTAGTAAATTGATGAATGAAAAGAAGAGATTTGGTAATGGATGGAACATGTGAAACATTAAATAATTGAAAGGAAGAAGAGGGAGTGAGAATAGTAGTTTGACCAATACCGGAAATGGGAAGACCGTGACCATTGTCGACACGAAGTTGATCACGACCACGGTAGGAATCACGATGATTAAGAGCAGTGAGATCAGGAGTCACATGGTGAGTAGCACCGGTGTCGGGAAACCATTCAGTATTTGGAGATAGAGGAGTAAATGAAGGATTGTAGGACGCAACATGAGCCAAAAGAGGAGCAATATGGTTGTACCGTTGATAGCACGTAGCAGCAGTGTGGTGAAGACCATGACAAATTTGGCATCGTGGTGGAGACTCAAAGGAGAAACGAGAACCATGATGACGACCACGACCACGGCCGTGATGAGAGCAACCACGACTGCAACTGGAGTGAGGAGAACCACATTGGACAGTGTTAGCTTGTGGAGAGAGATCAGAAGCAGCAATAGAGGAGAAAGTATCAGCATTATGGAATGTATGATTGAGAAGAAAACTGTGGAGCTTCCGAAAAGAAATCGGTGTGGTCCAAGAGGCAAGAGTGGCGACGAGATTGCGAAAACCTACATTTAGACCCTTAAAGATGTAGATGTTGAAGTCATGAAGAGGTAAGGGACAACCTGTCGTAGCAAGTTCATCAGAGAGGGCCTTGGCTTTATCTACAAATTGGGTGACAGTCATGTCATCTTGCTTGAGATTCTAGAGTTATAAATGAAGCTGAATAATGCGAGTATTGGACGGAGAAGCGAAGGCAGCCTCAAGTGTCATCCAAATGTCACGAGACGTCGGAAGCCCAATGGTAAGAGGCAAAGTCTCTTTAGAGAGAAGCAATCAAAAAACTCATGAGAAGTTGATCTTGATCAACCCAAGCAGCATAAGCCGGGTTGGGCACTTCAACATCATTGTCCATGATAGTGGTTGGAGGACATGGGTGAGACCCATCGAGAAAGCCGAGAAGACGCTAACCACGAAGATAGGGGAGGAGTTGGGTTTGCCAATACAGAAAATTGGTGGAAGTAAGCTTGAGAGATGAGAAGTGATGCACATTGGTAAAAGAGAGGGGAGAAGTGACGGGATGGACGGTAGAAGAAGAGGAGTTTGTAGTTGTCGTTGAGGTTGAAGATGACGTAGAGGGGTTGACAGATGTCATATCGCTCTGATACCAAAAGAAAACAGAGCAAGGAGAAATGGAACAGAGCACTGTGCTGGAACAATGTTTCTCTCACACTTTGAGAGATTGCTATACATCTATTTAAATAGGAAAATTATACATGATAAGATATACATGAACAATACTCTAAACATATCACCTACAGATCACGTTAATAGATATCCTAACCAACTTGAGGGAAATGTTTATATTTATTTGATATTTAATAATGAGTAACGATAAAATACTAGAGTTTAGCATGTTACTTCAATAGTGACTATGCAATTTTCAAATTTTTTTTCACAAAATATCAAATAAAACAATGTTATATATGGTGTTGCTTCAATAGTGACTTTGCTATTTTTCAGTTTTTTTTTTTTTTTTTCCCCACAAGGATGGGAATTCTCTCAAGCTCAAAATCTGAACTTGATCGTTGTGTTAAGGGGTCCTATTTTGATGATTTAGACTGCTCATTTTGTAGGGTTTCTGTATATTCATCTTTGAAAAAAGTTAAGTCATTTTGATAATGATAATATTTTTATGTTTTAGAGTTTGCATCCAAAAGAATGGATGGTTTATTTGTAACAAAATACTTGTTCATTTTGAAATGGATGGTTTATTTGTAACAATATACTTATTGTTCATTTTTTCAAAGACAAATGCGATAAAATGAAAAAAATAGAGAGGGCTAGCTGAAGGTGGTGATTGTAGTGGTAATGGGGATTAGGGTTACATGTTTCAGTGCCTTGTTTGAAGAATAAGTTGCTAGTGGTTTTATCCGGTTGGGTTTCAAGGATAGTGAATCTAGATTTATTTGCAATTGTTAACTTTATTAATTTTTTACATATTCAAATGTAGTTCTGTGACTCTTATTCTTTAGCATCATCTTGATGTTTTTTCTAATAAATTTACTCTTTATTTATCCCCCCCCCGAAAAAAAAAAATTTTTTATTTAGTACTCAATTGAAATTTTGAGACATAAATCTAGAATTAGTACTCAATTCTTGCGTTTGATTCTCATTTTTTAAAATTATTAACCTTCAATCAAATTTCACTGTGTAAAGAGGAATTTCATTATGTTTTAGAGAAATTTGACTTAGATAAACTTCATACATTGAAATTATACTTAGTCTAAATTTCTCTTAAGTGAAATTTCACACTTTAAAAGCCTCACTTGGTAAAATTTTGTATTGTAACTGCAAATTTATATATTTTGTAACGAAGAGATGAAAGAAAGAAGATAAATACAGATAGAAAGATGAATGAGAAATAAAAAGAAAAAGAAAAAAAAAAGAAAGATAAATTTGGACCACGAAAAAGACGGTGGAGCAACAAAATGGCCTTGGTGGCGGTAGCAAAATAACAGAGATGTTGTAATGGAGATTGTACAAAAATAATGTTGTACAATCATGTCATTATGGGATGTCATCTAAGTCAAACTACGGAAATGATTTGTAAACAATCTATATGAAAAAATCAACAATGGCGATAAGAGAGTTGTGATTTGCCATTGGCGGCATTGCTGCTTCAAATCTGAGAAACCTTGTGGTAGAGAGAGAAAATAGAAGATGGAGAAAGAGATAGTTGAAAGAAAAAGAACATAGAAAGAGAGAAAGAAATCTAAAAAAGAGTGATTTTAGAGTTAAAAGGTTATTTTTGACAATTTATATCATATTTTACTTTATTATTCTAGAATATGAAATCTCAGGGACATCAACTATCAAGCAAACTTTGTATGGATTAGAACTCTTACGCTGTGTTTAGTTAGGAGATTTGGGGAGAGATTTGGAAAGGGAAAGGGAAAAGTATGTGAAACTATGTGAAATATAGGTATGTTTTATTCACATTTCACCTATCTTTTCCATTTTCCTTTCAAAATCCCTACTCAAATCCCCTAACCAAACACAACATTACAAAAACCTATAGAGTGATGTATCCCTAATTTTTCTTATATTTTTAAGGCCAGCTGAAAGAAAGATTCGAACTGTAAGGCTAGTTGTATCCGAAGGAAGCACGAAAAGCAAGTTACACACAGGTTTCTAGACTTTCATCAAGGACACACAGGCTAACAATAATTCCACAACCACACCTCCTACACAGATTTACCAAGGTATTCACCCATTTTCTTAAAACAATATACATTTTCAATTTGTTAAATATGCAACAATGCTCAATGCAAATGGAGGATAAATTAGTTTCAATTCTCCTAATTCTTATGCAATTTCTATAACAATCATAGCTATCCTCCACCGATTGCGTAAAATAGATATCTCTAAACAGATTAACAATTTTCAATAAAGATAAACTTTCCAAAATTTCAAGATAGGAGTGAAAATGCATATCCAACTCCACCACCATCATCATCATCATTCCAATTTCATAAAACCCAACATCATTTCAACTTCCTCTTTGCAAAATCAAATATTCACATTTTATGGCAAAATCCCATTTTCTTTATAAATCAATTCCAAGGATAAAAATCCACCATTTTATCACAATCAACCACATTTACAACCCATAATCATATTCAAGAACCTCTTTCAAAATCCCTCTTTTGATTTTTAAACCAAAACCCTAAATTTTGTTCAAAATTCCTAAATCACAATATTGTTTAGAAAATCAAATAACTAAGTTAAAAACCATACAAAAATGTGGAGAAACCTTGACGAAGCCGCAAACCAACTCTGTTTCGATTAAAATGTAGCTCTAGGTGAGCTCTACCCTTTTATCAAAGGGACTAGGGTGCAGAGATCAATAGATTGAGAGTATTTGGATGTAACGCCCCGAAATAATAACCATAATTCATCCATGACAATTATTAAATAATAATACATTTCTGAATAAAGTATCCTTCCATTCATATGATTCCATTATACAAAAGGTAACACATGCAGTTATATATTTGTAAGCCCTATCCCTGAATCTATGACATATGCCACAAGTTAATGGTATGAAATAAAAGTTAAACAGATATAAAAATGCCCTAGTGGCTACAACTTTTCAAGACGGTACTTGGTTACAACAAAAATGAGTTTTAACTCAATGCAGTTTAAGCCCTAGCTTTGTACAAAAATAATTACAATAATAACAAAAAGAAGCTCTTGGCTCCAAGTCCTTCCAAGCTACGGCCTTAGCGGAGGCATATCATCAGCACCTAAAAATGGTTTTTTCACATAGGGTGAGCCAAAGTCGTCTCCTCAACCTCGTTGTGTTGCCACAACACTTTTAGCAAAGGAATTGTCTTGCCTTGCAAGACTTGGTCCCGTGTATCTAAGACTCTAACCGCTCTCTTCTCATACAAGGTATCCTCATCTACCTTCAACTTGGTCCAATCCAACACATGTGACGGATTCGGCTCATACTTCCAGAGCATACAGATATGAAACACATCATGAACCCCGAAAAGTTACAGCGGCAAGGACAAACGATAAACTACCTCCCTAATGCGCTCTAGGATCTCAAAAGGACCAATAAATCTAGAAGGCAACTTCCTGCTCTTTCCAAACCTCATTTAACCCTGTCTCGATGATATTTTCAAGAAGAGACATGATCTCCTACCTCAAATGATAACAATCTCCTCCTACAGTTGACATAACTCTTTAACAAAAGACTAACACAATAAGAAGTTACCTCTCACTACCGAAGGTGCTGGCAACAAATCTAGCGTGATATCAACATACCCATGCCCTGTGGGTCTCTACTCTACTTGCTCACCCTTTGGAGCATAAGTCTGATACACTGATTGAGCCAAAGAGGCTCCTTGATTTGCCCTGAGGCTTGTGCTGACGGTGCTGGTTGATGGCTCTGTGTCTGCCTCGAACCAGACGCACTAGATGTGTCACCTAACTGAGGGCAAAACCTTTTTATGTGCCCTAATTGCCTACACTAATAACAAGTAGGCGATTACCCTCTCCCCTGACTCTGGCTTTGAGGATGAGCCGAAGACGATGTAGATTGTTGCCCTCCTCCTCTCTACAGGCAAACTAAAGACTTGTGGCCCAGCTGACCACACTTAAAACAAGTGATCCCACCCTAACCACCTCTCCCTGACCAAGAACTTAGTACAAGAAAAGTGGATCCAGACTATGCTCCTTGGGGCTGCTATAGGGTGGAACCCCTCTGCCTTTTATTGTACCGAGTCTCCATCTGAACCTCCTGACTTCTCTGCTTAGAGCCCCTCCTCTGTTCCTCTTCTGATTGAACCATAGTCTCCAGATGAACTGCTACCTCCACAAGGCATCTGTAATCCCTAATCAAAGACCCAACCACTTTGAAAAGAAGCCCGGTCCTCAACCTTTTCTCAAACTCAATGCAACTACATTCCTTCATTGCTACGAGTTCTGGTGCAAACCTTGACAAACTAGTAAAGGCAGCCTCAAACTCGGCCACTGGTGTGTTCAACTGCTTGAGCTTCAGAAACTGCTCTCTTAATTTCTCCCTAGTAGTGGGAGGTTAAAACTTGTCCTGGAAGGCGTTGACAAAGGCCTCCCAAGTCACCCCAATCCGCCCATGCGCATACTTCCACCACTCACCAGCATCTCCCTTCAGTTGGAAGGATGCCAAGGTCACCCTGAATCCATCATGCTCGATGCCAAGCATCTTGATCCTCTTCACTATCTGTTTGAACCACTAATTTGCCTTTAGTGGCTCCTTCGGATCCCTCACTCCCTCTTCAGAAAAGATGACCCTGTCTCAGTAACATGGGCCTAGACTTGATTCTCAACTCTGAGAATGTCCATGGATTCCCGCAAAGCTTAGGCCATCTCACGGGCTAAAGCACCCATGGCTTGCTGACCTACTAGTTCGGCCACATTGGCTTAACCAACCCCTTCATCCTATGCCAGAATATCATCCGGTAACGGCACCTCCTACCATCTAGGCTTGCCACATCTACCACCACCACGTCCACATCCTGACATCTTAATGAAGGTAACATAAGAGATTAGCACATTTACAAATGTGTCAAAGCTAACTTACTCGCTTGCTAATGCGGTGGACAACAATTAATTCACTCCATATAAACACGTAATCACATAAACACAGACGAATTTCCTTTCTAGATAATGATCGTCCTGCGACGTTGCTAGAGTTCCACTTAGAAATAGTAGTGATCAAGTGGTCTTCTAATAGGACATCTAGAAATTCATAGACTCAATCAATATCTTAGAAATTAAATCTCATACTCATCTAGTCACATAAGCATGTTATCACATAGCATACTAGGTTTACTTCTAACACAAATCAGTGAAACAACCCCTTGTGATAAAAACCACATCCTACAATCCCAAAGTATTCAAACCCAATAGCTTTGATTCCAAGTTGTAATGCCATGAAAATAATGATAATAAAATCATTTCGCACTATTAATTAGATAACAACATGTGCCAAAGTATTTTCTTCCATTTATATGATTTCATTGTACAAAAGGTAACACATGCAGTTATACATTCGTAATCGCTAACCCTGAATCTATAGCGTGTGCCACAAGTTAATAATATGAAATAAAAGTTAAACAGATATATAAATGCCCTAATGGCTAGAACTTTCCAAGACGATGCTTAGTTACACCAAAAGTGAGTTTGAACTCAATGCAAATAAAGCCCAAGGCTTATACAAAATAAATACAACAAAAACAAAACAAGAAGCTCTCGGCTCCAAGTTCTCCCAAGCTACGGCCTTGGCAGAGGCATATCATCAGTACTTGAAAACGATTTTGCATAAAGGGTGAGCCAAAACCCAATAGAGATACTCTAACACAGTGTATGAATCTTAACAAAGTTATAAGGTGAATACATATGCAATGCTCATGCCAAAACATTTTATGTCTCTTTCCAAAATCATGCAATGCCAGGTTTATATCACAATTCATGAAAACATTTTCTTTACAATAGAAAATAGGACAATGGATATAACACTGGGAATCTCTAGGTACGTGTCTGCAAGTAGGCTATACAAGCACTGCCAATTGTCATTTTTATCGGTACTAACCAGAAGGCTCAACACCTAATCGCACGGGTTTCTAGACTTTCACCAAAGACACAAAGGCCAACGATAATGCCACAACCACACCCCCTATCCAAATTCACCAAGGTATTCACCCTATTTTCTCAAAAAAATATACATTTTCAATGTGTTAAATACGCAACAATGCTCAATGCAAATGGATAAGAAATTAGTTTTAATTCTCTTAATTCTCGTGCAATTTCTATAATAATCATAGATATCCTCCACTGATAGCCCTAAATAGATATCTCTAAACAAATCGAAAATTTCCAACAGAGATAAACTTTCCAAAATTTCAAGATGGGAGTGATAATGCATATCCAACTCCGCCACCATCATCATTATCATTCCAATTGCATAAAACCCAACATCATTTTCATTTCCTCTTTACAAAATCAAATATTCACATTTTAGGGAAAAATCCCCTTTTGTTTATAAATCAATTCCAAGGATAAAAATCCACCATTTTATCACAACTCAACTACATTTACGAACCCACAATCATATTCAAGACCCTCTTTGAAAACCCTCTTTTGATTTTTAAACCAAAACCTTAGATTTTGCTTAAAATCCCCAAATCACAAAATTGTTTAGAAAATCAATTAACTAAGTTAAAAACCATATAAAAGTGTGGAGAAATCCCTACCTCAAAGCTAGAAGACAAGGGAGAGAGTGGAGAAACATCAATGAAGTTGAAAACCATCTTTGTTCCCATTAAAATGAAGCTCCAGGTGAGCTCTACCTCTTTATCAAAGGGACTAAGGTGTAGAGATCAATAGATTGAGAGTATTTGGAGGTTGAAGATGAGTTTTACAGAGAGAAGGTCTAGATTTATAGTTTTGAAATGTTTAGAGAGAGAGATATGAAAAAGTGACTCAAAAAGTGAGTTTTACGAACTGATATACGTGCAGACCACTCAAGCGATCAAAATATCGCTTGGGCGACTAGACACAATAAGTGAGCCTGTTCAAGCGAAAAATACCACCTCCCAGTAGTTTTGCAGACAAAGGCTTAACTGCTCGAGCTCAAGAAAGACCGCTTGAGCACAAAAAACATCGTTCGAGTGAAGAAAACACCCCCCAGCACTTTTGCAGGCCTAAAAATATAATGGAAGTCCTCAAAGACCGCTCGAGCAACCAAAACACTGCTCGAGCAAACTGACCAAAATATGGGCAATAGTTTTATTGGAAAACAAACTCCTGACCTGTTTCAAATGCAACAAAAACATCCAAACAACCAAACTCAATCAAGAATAAGATGAACCAAGATATGAACAACCAAATAAAACAAGGAATCCCGATCCAGAACAACAAACGGTTCGGGTCTAAGCCAGAATCGTTATACCAGACTTGGCAACTTTTTATGGAAAATCCGTTTTAATATAAAATTTTTGTCAAAAATGGACTACATCACTAGATCTTGGAGTAACCATCTAATATTTTTGAGAAAATTAGGAAACTCGTGACTTGTGCCAATGTCACTGTTTGTCATAACCAAGGATGCTTAGCTCAGAACCATAAGTGTGAGAGGAGAATGTCATTAATTGAGCATCCTTGCTCACCCGATCAAAGATCTACCTTTACTAAATCATGATATGAGTTTTATTTTATTTATATGTTCATATTTCGGTTATTAAATAAATCCTACTAGCTACTATGTGAAGCATACAAGTATAAACTATGCCATTTATTTTGGAACAATGTGATTTCATATGTTTTGAAAGAGTTTTAAAGATGTACAACCCAAATAAATTGAGTTTACAAACATGAAAAATCAACATCATTCCAAATTAAGCGACATAACTTCTATTTACCGGTATTCATACAATTATATCAAGCAAGCAAGTAGCCACATGGTAAGATGCTTAAACATAGTAAGAAAAACACACACAAGCGGGATGATAAACTATAAAAACTTACATGTTTACCACCGTCCCGTGTAGACGTGCCCCCAGAACTCCCCGATAAATCACCAAAGAGTCCAAATCCGGCAAATCGTTTTGGAAAACTGATTTTTATAAAGAAGTATCAAACATGGACTGCTTTGCCAGATACAGAGTCGCCACCTAAATGTTTTATTTTGGAAAATTTAGAAAACCCTGACTCGTGCCTAAGGCCACGTGTCCGTCATCACCAAAGATGCCTCGGCTTGGGAACTTGGGTACGAGAGGGGAAGGTCATGCAATGAGCACCCCCGCTCGCCTGATCAAAGATCAACCTTTACTAACATGATATTTTGTTTTTGAAAACACATGTGTTCTTATTCCGGTTTTTAACCTTGAATTACTATGTGATGCGCACAACATACAAGTATAGACTAGATCGCCTGAGTTGGAACAAAACATTGCATGCTCGCTTGTTTGAAAACGGTTTAAAGTTTGCTACTCGCAAGTAGGCTAAAACGCGAATTTTGATGAATTGTTCCAATTCAAGTAATCCAACCTTCACCCATAGGCATTCAGGCAGTTATATCAAATAAGCAGTTAGCCTTGTGACAAGAATGCTTTCATGGCAACATTAACACACATGCAGTATGCTAAAGTGTAAACACTCATAGTGTACTCCGAGCCAAAACAAAGAACTAGTTAGAAATCATGCGTGATCCTAGTTCATGTTAAGATGGCTAATGCAACACATGCAAAGATGCAACTAGAAATAGGCTCGGCTATTCTAAGATGGCATATGAGATGCGACAATTCGATACATGTATTCAATTTGGAATTGAAATACAATGCAGTTAGTATGATGCGCCAAACCCGGTACATGCAATACAGATGAATGATGCACGCATGTGAAGCATAAGGATGCTAAACAAAATATGCCCCAAAACTAACCATCGAAAGTAGGTAAGTAAAAGGAAGAAAGAAATGGGGGTTAGAAGACATGTATCACAAACACGCACGCTTATTACAACAGTTGGCCCTCTCGATAGAGGGTCCGAATAAGAAGCTAACTAGCTAATCTAAGCTAATTAAACTAATTACTACACAACAAAACTAGCTAACTAAGAAGCTAACTAATTAAGCTATTACAAACAAATAAGTAGCTAAACGCATTAACTACTTAATTACACAACCCAAGCATAAACTAGCTAAGCAAATTAGCTAAGTAAAGCAGTAAAACAGGAGCTTCAGAGGGAGAAGAGTGCATGCATGCACGGTCGCCTCATTCAGAAATCCGTCGCGATGCCCCAACTTGCCTCTGTTTGCAATTGTTCTCAGAACCTTGCACAAAGCTCCAGAAAGCTTCAAACTCACCTTAGGGACCTATAGGAGGGCTGTCGACCAGTTGTTGAGGAGGAAGACCACCTACCGACCACTTTCTTTGTTGAAAAACCAGAAAAAGTGGTCGGCTAGCTAGTATTACTGGTCGGCCGACCAGTTGTTGCTGCCAAACTGCAATTTGCTGCAACAGAGAGCAAGAAAGGGCATGGCAATGTATTTGCAAGATATGTGTGCACGATCACCCTCCCTATCATTTCATAAGCTCAAGGGAGTGTGGCTCTCGACCCTCGGGCCACCAATCACGCAACTCGATGTATGATGGCCGAAAAGCCAAATTGCACAATTCGATATAAAATGAATGCACACATAAACACATAAGGCCTAAAACTCTATCATGTATGATCAAAAGGGTCGGCGACCGAAAATTGAGGCACATTTCATCACTTCAAGTATGAAACGTTCCTCGTTTCTCGTGCTTGGATTAACACTTAGTCCAAACAAAATGCAAGCAACAACATGCAAACATGCAATGCAATGTAACATGGCGTACTCAATGCCAATGGCATGCATACTCAATGTAAAGCAACAAAATGGCATACACAATGCAAATAACAACATGGCATACTCAATGCAATG
Organism: Camellia granthamiana; assembly: GCA_036172215.1. Taxonomy (NCBI): domain Eukaryota; kingdom Viridiplantae; phylum Streptophyta; class Magnoliopsida; order Ericales; family Theaceae; genus Camellia; species Camellia granthamiana. Next base: position 12,038 of record JAXFYN010001483.1, on the reverse strand, counting down.
TTACAACATGGCATACACAATGCTCAATGGACTTAAACCAAAATGGACAGTCCTCAGCCATGCCCAAATCAGTGGCCATAATGCTAAAATGAAGGCACCAAAAGCATATACAAGCATGCACAAGCATTGGCCTATCAACAAGGCCTAAGAGCACAACTCTCAAGAGTGCTCAAGGAGTGGATGAAGTGAGAATATGGCAATGCTACATGCTCTGAAATATCATGGGAAATGATGCCAAATCATGTACACAACACAAATAAAGCATGCTATGAAGCTCAAAGCTTGAAACTAGCATAGGCATTTGTACTATAGCTATGCAAAACATGAAGCATATGGCTAAGGCAATCCAAAACAGTCCTAAAACATGTCAAAATGAGCCTAAAGCATGCATGGAAGGAAGCCAAAATAAGCTAGCATGAAGAGCATAAAGCATGGAATATGCAAGGTGAACAAGGTAGATTACACTACACCTACCAAGACCAAACATAAGATGGCTTCGCCAACAAAATCAGAGTTATATCATGGCAAAAAAACCCCCAAAACACATTGAAATGATAGCTCGCAAGCTTAGGCATGAAGGCATACACAATGGCTCATGTTAAAGGCATAAAGCACAAACTCTCCAAAGCATGGGATAGGTGAAAGATGCAAGTGTATGACCATGAAACATGGACTGGAATCACATTAAAAATGATGCCAAATCATTCAAATAGGCCAAGCAATGCATACTAGTGGACTTGATACACAAAGCTAACAAGCTAGAATGCAATATAGCTATGCAAAGCATGGCATGCATGACCAAGACAACACAAATCAGAGCTAGAGAATGGTAAAACATGGAAAAAAATCTTCTTAGAGTTAAGCCAAAAGCATGCTAGAATGACATGTTAAAGCATAAGACACATTAGGCTAATTCATGGAATTGCACTACAAGTACATGGAGCATGCAAGGGCCAACCAAACCAAACCTTAACAGAGGTATGACATGGTAAAAAAACACCAATAACATGCTGAAATGGACTCAAAATAAGCTAGAATGACATGCTACTTCATGAAGCATACAAGACTAGTTTGCAAGATTTACACTGCAAGTGTATTAGGCATGCAAGGGATGATCAAGACAACCAAAAATAGTGGCATGCCATCTCAAAATAACCCCAAATACATGCTAAGAACAAGCCAACACAAGCTTAATAAACATGCTCAAACATGAGGCATATGAAGCAAGTATTCAAAACACAAGGAGAGGGGATGACCCTCTCCTGTTTCGGACCTCAAAACACCATTTACACCACTGAAAATCCTCTGGATTTCAGTGGTGAGAAGGCCAAAATGAGGTGATCCCAATAGCTTAAAAGGAAGGTCCAAAACAAGGCCAAACAAGGCCTAGGAGGGGGTAGACTACCCCAACACAAAAGTGACCTTAAACAAACATTTTAAGGACTGAAAAATAGAACTTTTTATAGTAAAAAGTTAAGCTTAAAACAACATGCAAGTAGGGCTAAAAGCTTAAGCAAAAATGGGGGTTTAAAAGGTTAGAAGCTCACCCTTGATGAACACCTTCAAAACCACAACTCCAACAGGTTTTTCAAGCTCAAACCAATCCAAGAACACCAAAACCAGCTCCTAAGCACCTCAGCAACAAAAGGATGGTGTTTGAGTGTGTGTTTGTGTGTTAAAGTATGATAAAACTACACTTTAAGGCACAAAACAAGAGCAAACAAGGAAATATAGATACAAATGTGTATGTATCTCTCCAGCCACAAAATTCTAAACCTAGAGGAGGGAGGGGGAGCCTCCCTCTTATATAGAGAACCAAAAGCAAAGCTTGTTAAGCAAGCTTAAGGTTCAAAGCCATCCCACCATACATGTGTATGGAGGATGGTTTTAGTGCCTTCCAGCTGTGACAACTGGACTCAAAATATCTCCAAAAAGGTGATGAAAAGCTGCCGACCACTTGAAGTGGTCGGCCAGCTATTTCTACTGGTCGGCCGACCAGTGGAAGTGGTCTCCCAAGAATAAAAGTGGTCGGCCATAGGTGGGAGTGGTCTACACACTGAAAGCAATGTGGAGGTGGAGTGGTTGACCAGAAAAGATGGTCCAAAGACCAAGAAAACCAGTTTCCTAACTAGAAAACTGGCTGGTAGGAGGAAAAGTGGTCTCCAACGGGAAAAACTGGTCTCCCACCCTTGTACCACCTTCTGAACAAGCAAAACAAGGTTTGTACCAAAAACAAACCAAAATGGATGCAAGATGAGAGATCGGGAGGCAAGGCGCGCAGCTGGGATACCCGAAAGCTGGCCTACAAGCATCAAAAGTGGTCTGTGACCACAAAAGTGGTCTCCCAGACCACAGTGTCCCTCTAGGAAGAGGTAGCAAGGTGTGGTTCAAAAACCAAGCCAAACGGAGAACGTTAAGCGATCCTAAGAAAAGGCGCGCGGCCGAAGGCTCCGAAAACCGGAAACTGGTCTCCAAACGGGAAAAGTGGTCTGCGACCACAACAAGAAGGTCTACAAGATCTCTCCCACCCTCCAGGGAAGAGAAAACAAGGTTCGGTGCACAAACCGAGCCAAAGAACAAAGAGTTTAGAGGCCCGGAGGCAAGGCACTCAGCCGAAAACTTCGAAACCTCAGAACGAGCACAACATGCACAATCACCGAGCTCTCAATCGATGACGTTTGGGTCTTAAGGTTAGTCAAAATGGGGTGTCTACATCCCGCAAACAGTTACAAAACAAAGTTAGCGAAATATGTATGATCTTATATACAAAATTTTAATACAATTCACACATGAGATGCATCTAAAGATTCGGCCACTAAGATATGATATGTGAATCATATCAAGAACATAAGGTAGCGCTCATAATCACATAGGAATTGATTAACAAATGCAAACTTAGTTGAATCAAGATGCATGAAATATGGATGCAAAGCATAGATAGGATGAAAAATCAAAATAATGATGCTTATGCACAAATAAGGAAAGCAAGTAAAAGAACTGGATAGAAAGAAGTGGGGTAGGGAATTATTATAACACTTGAAAGAATAAATACAAACCAAATGAGAGAGGGAGAAGAAAAATATTACAACAAAATAGAAACCTCACAAAACACTCAAATGAAGAAAAACAACAAAATAGAAGCTTCATGTGTCTTTGAGGATTGCTAGAAACTAGTATGCTCAACGCTGAAAAGTTACTTCGTTTTGTCCAAAAGAAACTAACCGGCCGGCCGGCCAACTAGGCCTAGCAAAAACCTGCCTTGTTGCAAAATCGAAAAGAAAGAAAGAAAAGAATAAACAATGAATATGTAGGTGGCTCAACCAACTACTTCCGGTTAGATACAACAAAACTAATATGAAAGTAAAACATGAAAAACAAATACAAAATAGAAAGTACAAGACTACAACAAAACTAATATGAAACTAAAACAAGAAAATCAACTATAGGATAGAAAGTGCAAGATTACAACAAACGAAACTAAAACAAGATAAACAAATATAAGATAGAAAGTGTAAAAAATAAAAGAATTGAAAATTCAACTTCCCAAAGAAAAAAAATGAATTTCTTGATCCTCAATTCAAAAGCTTGGAATTTGAGCTTCAAAGGTAGCTTTGGACAAGTATAGGAAATGATCACTTGGAACATCACAAGGACTACTCTCTCTTTGATCAAAGCTCTAGAATTTGACTACAATAACATGACTTGGATGGCTTTTTGTAATAGAAAGTGAGAGATAGTGTATAGCTTGCGAAATGGAAGGTCACAAATAACACTCAATTTTGGCTAACTCTTGAATTCAATGCTTAAACTCTCATCTTCTCTATCTCCAGCCTTCTCTCTTTAATCTATCCTCTATCTCCTTTCAACAATCTGATGTATACATATAGGCAATACAGGTGGAGAAAATGGTGGAAGACAAGAATGGAGCATTAAGGAATATAATGGAGCTAATGGAGCACAAATGGAGCTAATGAAAGACAAAAGTGGAGCATTAGCTTTAATGGATCAAGCACTAGGCAATGAAGGATGAGTATACATGCATTCAATGCATGAATGGGTCAGAAAAATGGGTTGGAAAGTGCCCACCCAAACCAACCCAAAAATTTGGGTAAAATTGTGTTGGGGCGATCGACCGGCCAAGGAGGAATTCGGCTATTTCTCCCCGATTCGACTCCGTTTCGCTCTAGGAGCTCGACAGGACTTAAACACTTGGCCAAACTAGGCTTAGGGTAGAGAATAGAGCTCAAATTCTATCTTTTTACTGAGGATTGTGCAAGAAACACATTCTAATTTTCATCATCGGGTAATCAAAAGAAAGCCCCCAAGTCTTAGGGTCGATCAAAATGGGGTGTCTATAGTTGCCGCTCTTTGACAGAGCTTGAAGTCATTTCATGACGTGAGTGAATGCCAAAGCCCAAAGACGACCCTTTTGACAAGGCCGTAAGACTTAGACAAACAAATAAGATGCAAATGCAATTGGTTGAACTCAAAGGTTGCCTATGTATCCCTTTGCAAGGAATCAAACTTGCATAGTTCAAGAGCAGAATGCAAATGGCATGTTTGAAATACAATTTGAAAGTTGGACTTACATGCTTCGTCTAGCCAGTTGTTTTCAAAATTCATAATTATGCAATGCAAGGCAATGTCATGGCGTGATGATAAAGATATGAAGATGGTAACATGCGAGACAAGCCTCGTGCAAATGATATAAAGCATAACAGGGGGTGTATCGCATATAAATGTGTCACAACACAAATAATAAAGAGAGTGCATCACATACAAATGTGCCATAACACAAATGATAGAGGAACTTCGAGATCCAAACGCGTCTCACGTGAGAAGAGAAATAGTGAACTCAAAATCAAAACGTGTTTAATGCAAGAGGAGCAAAGTGTGAACAAATCCAAACACGTTTCACGTGAGAAGAGAAATAGTGAACTCAAAATCCAAATACATTTCATGCGAGAGAAGAAATAGTGGTATAACAACAAGCGTACCTAACCGTATCTTATACAGAGAGAGGGAAGGTTTTAACCGAGTAGACTAACACGGTTCACGTGAAAGAAGAAAAGGTGGTGTAACCAATAGGCATACCTAACCGTATATCATACAGAAAGAGGGAAGGTTTTAACCGAGTAATCTGAAATCTTAATGTGTTTCATGCAAAAGGAGGAAAAGTGGTGAAACGAACAAGCATACCTAACTGTATCTTATATGGAAAGGAGGAAGGTTTTAATCGAATAATTTGAAATCCTAATGGGTTTCACGCGGAGGAAGAGTGGTGTAACCAACAAGTGTACCTAACCGTATCTCATATAGAGAGGGGCAAGGTTTTAACCGGGTAGAGATTGATGCACAAATATTTTCCTTCTTCCATTCTTTTCCTTCATTCCTTTGATTTTTGGTATTTTTAAAAATTCTTTTTGAGGTTTTCCTTTTTTTTTTTTTGGGTTCCTCTTTGATTTCTATACATACAACAAACATTTGTATACACATACATACCCATACAAAATACATACATACAAATACATGTACAAATAAAATACGGATACATATACATACATATACAGTTACATACACACACACACACATATATATATGTACACAAATACATACAAATAAATCTATACAGACACACACACACACACACATATATACATATACAAATATATATATACATAATATATACACAATATATAGACATGGATACATACACGGTATACATGTACAGACACATACGGACATACAGATACATATACAGTATACATATACTCGGACATGTACATATGAAATATATACAAAATATATACATACATACACTCCTCCCCTGTTTCTCTTTCTCTCTCTCTCTCTCTACCCTATTCGTCTTCGTCGAGTGTCGTATCTGGCGCACGATTTCAATAATCACAACGCGCCTGACAGACAATAACTGGATCAGCCTCCATTGTCAAAGATTGCCTCAACAATCCCTCTTCTCTTGGCTTTTTCTTCTCTTCCAGCCTCTTCTTAAACTAAGGCATGTGAGAGAGTAGAGCAGAAAGTTGCCAAAACTCTCTCTGCCATTATTCTACCAATCTCTCTTCTTAGCATTACTTTCTTTTGTCATGGCCTCATCCCACCATACTCTTTCCCTCTTCCAAGACCTTAATGAAACCTCAATCGAGATTACTAGCTCCTCTGAGCCTCAAGAGAGTGTCCTTGTCCCTGCCCTTGTTCTCAGCTTTCGTGCATTGTCAATCAGGCAACTGATAGCAGCGTAGTCTGACATCGATGCCAACCATTACACATTGAAGTCCTGCGTGGAGATTGTGACTGCGGTCTCCAATTTGTCCCAGTGGCTGCAGAAAAAGACAAGTGAGGTACATGATTAAATTACCAGCTCTCTTTACTCCAGCGTATGTACAAGGACACTCGAGCAGAGATTATCACATTGAATAAGCAGAACAAAGAGCTAAAACGACAGACCACCTCCGTGGCCCAATTCAGAGTTCCTTCGTACTTTGCATTTGAGGGTCGGCGGGGAATAATTTCTTTTGGAAGCTCTGCCAATGTCGAGGCAGAGTCTTCAAAGGCTTCTAAGGAGTGAAGAGGTGGTGAGGAACTCGACAATGGCGAAACTAAGGCTTCAACATGTACCCTTTGCCGCCGAAAATACAAGAAACCGAGAATAATTCTTGCATTCTCTACTTTTTTATTTATTTATTTATTTATATTTCTATATTTTTGCTTGAAAGTGGGCACTGAGCTTCAACTCTTTTTGTAAAATTTTGATTGGGGTTGATTCTTGACATTAATTGCACATCTTAATGCAATGAATGGCACAACACTGAGCATGAAAATCATTTGGTTTTGAATTTTGAAATTAGGAGTAATTACATTTCAATGAATTCTGAACTGAATATTGAGCCTATCACTAACCAAAACACAAAACACAACTCAATGAAAGGAAAACAAAGCAAAAACATCCCAAATGCACCCTTTATGCTTGTTGGAATAAAATGGACACAAAACAAAACAACACCAGTCGACCGCCTGACTGAAGGACATCACCAGAGACAACTACTGTGCATTTTTCGGCAAGTGCTTGATTAAGGTGATGAGAACTCGAGAGTGAGGGGAAAGTACAAAAAAACTTGACGCAACTGTGCCCCTAGTTCATCGCTTTGACTCTTTTTTTTTTTTTTTTGTCCTTATGCTAAAGCGATTTTGATCAACATGAGAGATAGATTAGCACACTTGTTCCACTTTATGTCTTGAAATCATGTGAGTCAAATTATGAGCATTGAAAACTTTCCCTTCTAGCCCAAAGAATGGTTTGATTTTTGCAAAAAAGGAATAATTTTTAAGAATTTTCTAGACAATCAGGCAACTTCATTAAAAGTCCACAAAATTTGTATTTCCAAATGGGCACTACCCAACCATCATGAAACCAACCCTTGAGATGCACAACTGAATCTACCTTGCAACTGAACCAAACGGGACAAGCTAATCAAACATAGATTGGATAGCTGAGTCGAATAAAGATACACCAAGCAAACATAGACGGGATGAGTGAGTTGAAAAATGATTAGGGTCGAACTTCAAGATGAAGCTGCCTACGTATTCCAAAGATAGGAATCAGGCCATATGTAGTTCCAGCTAAGGTTCACTCGGGTATTAACACTCCTTTTGTGTTCAAAATTTTTTAAAGCCACCCTTTCGGGTTTTCGACCTTACAAGCCTTTCTTCATTTTTTTCATTTTTCATTTTTCTTCATTTTTTCATTTTTTTTTCATGTTCTAACTTTTGCCTGGGTCGCCCTTACGGGATTTTTGGCCCAGCGAGCTTCTTGAGGATAGTACTCCTGCAACTTGTCAACATTGATTGGTTACGAGAACTCCAAACCATCCAAATCCATGGGAATGACTGCCCTCTAAATTGATTTGATGATGTAGGGACCCGTCCAATTAGAACTGAACTTGCCCCTAGGGTTGTGAATAGAAGCTCAGTTGTCATTCAGCACTACGTCCCCTTTCCTCAAATTCTTAGATTTAACCTTTCTATTGAATGCTCTGGCAATCCTGCATCGATACCCCTGAACATGGTATAACGCTTTCAATCTTCGCTCATCAAACAACATCACCTCATCAAATCAGTTCTGTTGCTAGTTAGCTTCTGCTATCTGACATTCAGCCATAATCCTCAACAAAGGTACTTCTAATTCAATCGGCAAAACAACCTCCATTCCATATACCAAAGAGTATGGGGTTGCCTGCGTAAATGTTTGGATTGATGTCCTGTATCCCCAAAGTGCAAAGACAGTTTGTCTGTCCAATCTCTATAGGTTTCCAGCATCTTACGTAGAATAGTCTTGATGTTCTTATTTGCAGCTTCAACGGCTCCATTAGTTTGTGGCTTGTAAGTTGATGACTTGTGAAAAGCCACGTTATATTTCTCAAGTAGAACTGCCACTTCTCCTCTGAAATGTGAGCCATTGTTTGAAATTACTTCGTTTGGCACCCCATATTTGTAAATGATATTATTCCTGATGAATTTGGCAACGTACGATGCTTTTAACACTGAAAACAACTGTGCCTCAACGTACTTGGTAAAATAATCAATGGCAACCAAGATGAACTAATGCCCATTTGAACCCTTCCACATGACTTCCCCAATGACATCTATGCCCCAGACTGAGAAAGGCCAAAGTGAAATCATGTTGTAGAGTTTGATGGCAGGATATTCATGCGATTGGCATGGATTTCACATTTGTGGCATCTCCTAACGAAGTCGATACAATCACCCTCCATGGTTAACCAGTAGTATCCTTATCTAAGGATCTTTCTAGCCAGCATTATACCTTTCATATTGGCTCCACACTCTCCTCCATGGACGACTTTCATGATACGCTTTGCCTCTTCTTTCTTTACACATAGCTTGTCCATTTCCATATGCCCCCCTCTGTACAACTTATGTCCGCAGATGATAAACTGAGCAGCCAGATGTCGTATCCCCTTTTTGTCATTGGCATTTGCCCCTTGCGAGTATGTACTACTTTCCAAAATGTTTCAAATATCAAAGTACCAGGGGTTTTCATCTTGAACCTCTTTTGTTGTAGCTACTATTTCATATGCGGGTGTATATCTTTGTTCTATCAAGATTAGAAGCATCTTAACCCCAACTGGTATATCTATCATCGAGACCAAGGTTGCCAATGCAGTAGTAAATTGGTTTTTCTCTCTCACCAGGTGTGCAAATCTTTATCTTTCGAACCTCGGGATCAACATGTCCAAGGTCTGATGATAGACTTTTATTTTTCTCCTCTTTAACCTTCCAATCTACATTGGCTTGAGAGACGACCAAGTTCGAATCCCCAATCACATCCAACCTTATTGTCCCTAGTTCTAGAGCTGCTTCCAGTCTGGAAATGCATGCCTTTTACTCTACTTGGTTGTTGGATACCCTGAATCGGAGTTTGAAAGCTAAAGGGATATGTGAATCATTTGGTGCTATGAGTAACACACCTATCCCGTAGCCAAATTGAGTGAACGTTCCATCAAAGTAAAACTTCCCAGTGTCTTCTTCCATCTACATGACCTTCTTATCAGGGAATGAATAATTCATATCTTCTTCTCCTTCAATCGGGTGATCAGCCAAAAATTCTGCCACGACCCTTAAGCAACTAACAAGTTATCCTACCGGTAAGCGCTGGTTTCTCAAATAGATATTTGATGGGGTCTAATCTTGAAACTAGAATTATTGAGTAAGCTACAAGTAGTGTCTCAACTTCCTAGTGGCCCAAACCAAAGCCAAGCAAGCCTTTTCCAAGGAAGTGTAGCGGGTCTAATATTCAAGCATCTTCTTGATCAAGTAGTAGATGGCTTTTTCCACTTTCTTGTATGATTCTTGTGCAAGAATACATTCTATTGTTGATTCAGTCACTGATAAATATAAAATTAGTGATTTTCCTGGCTTAGGTGGCGATAACAAAGGCGGATTCTGCAAATGTTGCTAAACTTGCTCGAAGGCTAACTGAAACCGATCATCCTATTAGAACTTATTTCCTTTCTTTAACAGAACAAATAGTGGTTCACAAGTCAAGGTCAATTTAGAAATAAACCTCCTTATGAATTGCACTTTTCCCAGAAAGCCCCGCACCTCCTTTTTAGTCGTTGGTGGCGATATTTCTAAGATGGCCTTAATTTTGGATGGATCAACTTTAATTCCCCATTGTGTGATTAGAAATCCCAATATCTTTCCCGCGGTTATCCCAAAGGTGCATTTCTATGGATTCAGCCTTAGCCTGTATTCCCTGATTCTCTCAAAGAATTTCTTCAATGCTGTAATGGCCTTCCCAATCTTTAGACTTGACAATCATGTCATCCATATATACCTCAACTTCAATGTGGATCATATCATGCAATAGTGTGGTAGCGGTTCTCTGATAAGTGGCCCTGACATTTTCCAATCCAAATGGCATGACCCTGTAACAATATGTCCCCAATGGTGTCATAAATGTAGTCTTTTCTCTGTTCTCTTGAGCCAGAAGGATCTGGTTATATCCTGAAAAACCATCCATGGATGACAATAGGGCATGCCCTGTAGCGAAGTCTACCGATTCATCAATATGGGGCAATGGAAAGTCATCCTTCGAACTAGCTTTATTCAAATCCTAGAAGTCAACACAAACCCTGATTCTGCCATCTTTCTTTGGGACTGGCACAATGTTGGCTAACCAAGTCGGATATTCTGAGACAAGCAAGAACCCGACATTGATTTGTTTAGTAACCTCTTCTTTGATTTCAGTGCCCAATCTGGATGAATTCTACGAAACTTCTGTTTGATAAGCCGGGCATCAGGATTAAGAGGGATCCAATGTTGTACAATCTCAGGGTCAATTATAGGCATATCTTCGTAGGACCACGCAAAAACATCTTTGAATTCCTTTAGTAAAGCCACTAATTGCTCGCATTCCTCAGAAGATAAAGTGGAACCAATTTGGACTAAGCGAGGATCTTTCTCAGTACCTAGATTTACAGAAACAATTTCATCAACCTACGGCTTAGCACGTCTTTTTTCCTCTCAGTTGATAAAATTTTTCAAAGCCCAAGGAATTTTTTCCTCTTCGTTTTCATCAAAATTCTGAAAATTCTGGTCAATGCTATGAACTATAGGCACAGAGAAGTAAGTAGAAATCATAACATCTTCATTCAGAATCTCGGACTCAACTATGGCAACAGACTCAAAGAAAAAGAAAAAGCAAAAGAAGGCTCTGACATCTTAGACAAACTCAAATCTGACTCAAAACCAACAAGCCCAAAAGACTTAGACTCAATAACCAATTCAGAATTCTCAATAAAACTTTTCTCAACATGCCAATTTGCTTGTGTGCCATTCACTACATTCACAATGAAGATTGAGCAATCGATAGGTGGCCCTTCCCCGATCATAGAACTAGCCATATCCTCCAAGTTCATTGGTTCTGCACTAGTATCAGACTCTTTCAGCAAATTAGCCAATGTCAGACCTAAGACGTCCTCTGTACCGTTGTCAAAATTGATACCACTGTCTTGACCAATGTCAATGCTTGGATCTGCTGCTTCTCATCACTATCAGAAAGCTGATGATTGAAGAAGATTTCAAACCCAGGGTATCTCTTCTTCTCCTCTTGGTCAATCCATGGCTCCGAAAATCCACAGAAAGGGAAATCATCTCCTTCCCAGACAAAGCACCCGTTCAAGGTTCCACGAATTGGCTTATGGACCAACCCAAACTGTCACCCAATTTTTTTTGCCTTGATCCTTTCCTTGATCTCTTCGCTTTTCCTTTTCCAGTTATCTGTTGTAGGTGCATACCCTAGTCCAAATACATGCAGGTTATGAGGTACTTCAACAACTGTAGCAATACCCTTCCCGCCACTATGTCCTAACCCCATCCCAAGAATGTGACTCATTTTACTCATGAAGTAAATTGATTGGGCACTAACTTATACACCTTCATCTTCTGCCATGAGTGTTTGAACTAGCTGGGCATCTGCTAGATATACAACATGGAGAGGA
>JAXFYN010001482.1:0-25925 GCA_036172215.1 Camellia granthamiana | reverse complement strand
CTGGTTTTAAGGCCAAAAAGGTAGAAAATATCTTGCCTCAAATATCTAGATATTTTGAGGGCAAAATATCTAGATATTTTGAGGGCAGAAAAAAAAGATTTTGTTCAGCCACGAAGTGGGCATCTGAGACCGCAGTGTTCCTCGGAATGATGAAACAAGGGTACCTGCCAAAATTAAACAAAAACTAATGCAAAACGAAAACTCGGGGACCAAAACCGCGCGGGATCCCGAAAATGGGCTGCCGGGCACCGGAAGTGGTGTTCGGCTGCGAAGTGGGTCTCAGAGACCCCAGTGTCCCTCGGAAGGACCAAATAGAGGCGTCTTCCAAAAATCGGAGAAAACCGATGCAAAATGAATGCTCGGGGCCCAAAACCGCGCGGTTCGGGATCCCGAAAATGGGCTGCCGGGCACCGGAAGTGGTGTTCGGCTGCGAAGTGGGTCTCAGAGACCCCAGTGTCCCTCGGAAGGACCAAACAGAGGTGTCTTCCAAAAATGAACAGACATCGATGCAAAATGAATGCTCGGGGCCAAAACCGCGTGGTTCGGGATCCCGAAAATGGGCTGCCGGGCACCGGAAGTGGTGTTTGGCTGCGAAGTGGGTCTCAGAGACCCCAGTGTCCCTCGGAAGGACCAAACAGAGGTGTCTGCCAAAAATGAACAGACATCGATGCAAAATGAATGCTCGGGGCCAAAACCGCGCGGTTAGGGATCCCGAAAATGGGCTGCCGGGCACCAGAAGTGGTGTTCGGCTGCGAAGTGGGTTTCTGAGCCCCCAGTGTCCCTTGGAAGGACCAAACAAAGGTGTCTGCCAAAAATGAACAGACATCGATGCAAAATGAATGCTCGGGGCCAAAACCGCGCGGTTAGGGATCCCGAAAATGGGCTGCCGGGCACCAGAAGTGGTGTTCGGCTGTGAAGTGGGTTTTTGAGCCCCCAGTGTCCCTTAAATGGGAGTAAATGAGATGCATGCCAAAAACCGGAGAAATCGGAGATGGTTGGGCGATCCCGAACCGAGGCACACGGCCTAACGGCTCCAAAAACCGGGAACCGGGCTCCGAAATGGGAAAAATGGCCTACGGCCATGAAAAGTAGCCCACGGCCACCGGGAGATAGTCTACAGGACTACTCCCTTCCCTCAGGAAAGAAAACAGAGAAAACCGAGCCTGGTTCGCAAACCGAGACAAGGCACGAAGAAGATTCGGAAGCTCGGAGGTAGGGCGCACGGCCGCGACTCTGAGACTTCTGAACAAGCACAGCATGCAGCATCACCGAGCGCTCAATCGGTGACGTCTGAGTCTTAAGGTCGGTCAAAAATGGGGTGTCTACAGTTGCCCCTCTTTGACAGAACTCGGAAGTCATAACAATGACGGGAGTGAATGTCAAAGCCCAGAGACGACCCATTTTTGACAAGGCCGAAGACTGAGACAATCAAACAAGATAAGCAGAGATGTGCCCGCAGGCAGGGGCAAAATGCAAATGATATGCAGAAAGATGTTGATAATTGGACTTACACGCTACGCGAAGCCGGTTTGAAGATCGAGGATTCATGCAATGCACTGTAATGTAGTGGCTAAAATGCAATGTGATAGCTAAGAGGTAAAAGTACCTTACAGGAGCAATTGGAAATGACTTACCTCATGCCGCTAGGGATCTTTCGCTTCTTCTTGATTGAGTTGCAGGTACTACTTTTCTCCCTGACTATGGTCGCAGCTTTCCCTATTCTCCAACAGGGTGACAGACTAGGTTGGATCAGTATCCAGAATTGAGGTGCATAAGATGCTGTCTCAATCTATGGGGCTGCCATACAGATTTCAAGCCGAGGATATACCCCTGGGTATTTAAACCAGACTTTAGTCTCGAAAATCCCGAACCTTTGCGTTCTAGGCATGAGCCATTCGAACTCTAGTTTCCACCGTCTCAGTTGGTCTCCTAGGAACTCACCGCTAACACAGGCAGGTGGCTATACCAGACCACCGGAAGTCGTTCGGGCACGACAAACACCAAAGGAATTGCACCTTTAGAGGATTTAAGGTCTCCTAGACCGGAAAGTGCACAAGACGGTGCGATGAAATGCAAGTAAAAATGCAAGTACGATGCGCAAAACAGCGCGAATGATGATGCAGGATTTAAGGTCTCCTTAGACCGGACAATAAAATAGATATGATGCAATGGATGTGATAGATGTGATGCAATAGATAATAGATGCGATGCAACAGAGAGTACAATAGATGCAACATGGTGACATACTCCAACCACGCTGGACTCGTGAGAGGAGAGGGAACAAAGAAAACCAATCAGGCGCGTTCCTCGCAACCTGAGATAAATTCTAGACACGCTGAAAATCGTGTGAGGAAGGGGACACTCAAAACACGCTGAAATCGCGAGAAGAGGTTAACAAAAACAACCCGCCCAGCGCGTCCACAACGCAACCTGGGATAAATTCCAAACGCGCTGAGATCGCGTAAGGAAGAACCAAACTCTAACCACGCTGAAATCGTGAGAAGAGGAACGGGACACTCAAACCACGCTGAAATCGTGAGAAGAGGTCCGAACAACCGCCCAGGTGCGTACACAACGCAACCTGAGATAAATTCCAAACACGCTGAAATCGTGTAAGGAACGGGACACTCAAACCACGCTGAAATCGTGAGAGGAGGTCCAACAACAACCGCCCAAGTGCGTACACAACGCAACCTGGGATAAATTCCAAACACGCTGAAATCGCGTAAGGAAAGGAACACTCTAACCACGCTGAAATCGTGAGAAGAGGTCAAAACAACCGCCCAGCGCGTCCACAACGCAACCTGAGATAAATTCCAAACACGCTGAAATCGCGTAAGGAAAGGAACACTCTAACCACGCTGAAATCGTGAGAAGAGGTCAAAACAACCGCCCAGTGCGTCCACAACGCAACCTGGGATAAATTCCAAACACGCTGAAATCGCGTAAGGAAAGGAACACTCTAACCACGCTGAAATCGTGAGAAGAGGTCAAAACAACCGCCCAGCGCGTCTACAACGCAACCTGGGATAAATTCCAAACACGCTGAAATCGCGTAAGGAAAGGAACACTCTAACCACGCTGAAATCGTGAGAAGAGGTCAAAACAACCGCCCAGCGCGTCCACAACGCAACCTGGGATAAATTCCAAACACGCTGAAATCGCGTAAGGAAAGGAATACTCTAACCACGCTGAAATCGTGAGAAGAGGTCAAAACAACCGCCCAGCGCGTCCATAACGCAACCTGGGATAAATTCCAAACACGCTGAAATCGCGTAAGGAAAGGAACACTCTAACCACGCTGAAATCGTGAGAAGAGGTCAAAACAACCGCCCAGCGCGTCCACAACGCAACCTGGGATAAATTCCAAACACGCTGAAATCGCGTAAGGAAAGGAACACTCTAACCACGCTGAAATCGTGAGAAGAGGTCAAAACAACCGCCCAGCGCGTCCACAACGCAACCTGGGATAAATTCCAAACACGCTGAAATCGCGTAAGGAAAGGAACACTCTAACCACGCTGAAATCGTGAGAAGAGGTCCGAACAACCGCCCAGGTGCGTACACAACGCAACCTGAGATAAATTCCAAACACGCTGAAATCGCGTAAGGAAAGGGATACTCTAACCACGCTGAAATCGTGAGAAGAGATCCGAACAACCGCCCAGGTACGTACACAACGCAACCTGAGATAAATTCCAAACACGCTGAAATCGGGTAAGGAACGGGACACTCTAACCACGCTAAAATCGTGAGAGGAGGTCCAAACAACAACCGCCCAGATGCGTGCACAACGCAACCTGAGATAAATTCCAAACACGCTGAAATCGCGTAAGGAACGGGATACTCTAACCACGCTGAAATCGTGAGAAGAGGTCGAAACAACCGCCCAGGTGCGTACACAACGCAACCTGAGATAAATTCCAAACACGCTGAAATCGCGTAAGGAACGGGATACTCTAACCACGCTGAAATCGTGAGAAGAGATCCGAACAACCGCCCAGGTGCGTACACAACGTAACCTGAGATAAATTCCAAACACGCTGAAATCGCGTAAGGAACGGGATACTCTAACCACGCTGAAATCGTGAGAAGAGATCCGAACAACCGCCCAGGTGCGTACACAACGCAACCTGAGAAAGTCCCGGAGGACAACGATCCCAAACGCTGCTCAGCGTAAAAGGATAAGTGGTAGAAGATAACACAAGATGCAAATAAATGGAAGTATGGTGTGTATGACAATACCAGTGGAAGAATGCACAACAATGCAGGTGAAAGAGTGCATAACTTTGAAGCAGGCTTGATCTTACGCTTGAGGTAGAGGCACACTCATACTTCAGAGCATTGACAAGGCTTGAAAAGGTACATCCGGAATACAATCACGGAACTTGCTGAAAGTGAAACTCACTCAGATGCTTCGATTTTCCTTCTTTTCTTTTGCTTTGTAGCCCGGAACTTATAGCTTCAGATAGGTCCTGGTTTAACTGTTCTCACATGACCTGGGTTGAACCCTGCAGTTTTATGAAAGAACAAATTCTGTTTTGCACAAATGTGGAGAACGGCACGGCACTCGGAGCACAAAACGATTTTATTTTTTGAAAATGAGAAAAGGATTCTCAACCGGGTATTGAGCCTACGACTGAACATAGCAAAACGACTTAACAAGGAAATAAAAGGCACACAACCTAGACACATCGAGCAACACTCGAAACGACTCAAAACAAGAATTGAGATAAAACAAAAAGACACGACACTCAGACGAGCACAGGGAGCCTGTTTCACCGGGTATGTTTCCCACCCTTTCTTATTTGTGATTCTCACATCACTCGGCCCTCAAGCTCTAGTTTTCTGAAAAAGCCATTTTCTCACCTTTTTTCTCATCGCACATCTCTCTATTCTTCAATCTCTCATTTTTCAATCCCTCCCCTAGGTGGTTGATGGATAAACAGCAAGTTGTGGGCTCCTGCCCCTAGCATTCTGCTAGATTCTTCTTCTGCTCACAGCTAGTGAATTTCTCCCGCAGAGGGGTTGCGCTACATTTGGGTGTGTAGCACATCTGCAGCTGACATCGATTGATGATGCTTTGCTGGGGAGTTTGGACGTGATCAGATCTGTCCAGATGATGGAGTGGAATATCTTGCCCCATTCTATTTCGTGCTTCGCACTTGGCTTGATACCTCGCTGCTTGGAGGGTGAGAGAGCCTTTTCGACCATTTAGTTGTCGCCTTCAGTTGTGCCTTCTTCTGGCAGGTAGAGTGCCCTTCTTGGCGAGTATGTTGACAAAGGGGAAAAGACAGAACACCTGACTCAACTGTGCCCCTAGTTCATCATTTTGACCATTTTTTGTTTTTGGCTTTCTAAAAAAAAATTTGACCAAAATGAGAGTTAGATTAACATGCTTGTTCAATTTTTGATTTGAAATCATGCAAGTCAGGCTATGAGCACTGAAAATTTTCCTTTTTTGGGTCCAAGAAATGGTTCAGTTTTTTGGAAAAGATGGAACAATTTTCGAGAGAACTAGTCAGCCTCAGTAAAAATTCTCAAAATCTATTTTTGCAAACGGCCACTGCTCAACGAGCATAGAACCCACTCTCGAGATGCACAACCTCGGACCCAAAGGAACACTGTCTCGTGCTTGAAGAGGGCTGCATGGCAACGGAAAGGTGCCCCTTGTTTGAACGGCACCGCGGCGCATTGAATGGCAACGGAAAGTTGCCCCTTGTTTGAACGGCACCGCGTCGCGTTGAATGGCAACGGAAAGTTGCCCCTTGTTTGACTGGCGCCGCAGCGCATTGTAGTCAGTCCTCAGAGCGATGATTGCAATCGAACTCTCGGATACAGAGAAGGCAAGGATGGTCAAAACCATTATATGGACACAATTGAATTTGAATTGTTTTACAGCTGGACTTCAGGATGAAGTTGCCTACGTATCCCAAAGATGGGAATCAAGCCTTACGTAGTTCGGGGTTAAGGTACACTCGGGTATTTAACCTCTCCTTTTTATGCTCTAACTTTTGCCAAGGCGCCTGTTGCAAGTTTTCGACCTTGCGAGCCTTGTTTTTCTTTTCTTTTCAATTCTTTTCTTCTTCTTTTTTTTTTTTGCTTCTTTTTTTTGTTTTTCTTCTTTTCTTTTCTTTTTTGAATTTTTTGTATCTTTGCACTTTTTCTTTTTCTTTTTTTTGTTCTTTTTTGCATTTTTCTTTTTTCTTTTTCTTGCTCTAACTTTTGCCTGGGTCGCCCTTCCGGGTTTTCGGCCCAGCGAGCCTCTCAAAGGGTAAAAGTGTAACAAGTCCATGCCAAATGGTTTTGTGATCGAAGCCCTCCGTATCCAGGAGAGTGGCTGTTGTATTGATTTGCAGAAAGATCCGCCTTTGGCTCTTCGAGCACATCGGATATTTTTTGCCCCTAGTTCGAGGGGTGCTTCTGATCTAGCTTCGCAAGCTTTTTCTGATGAGGTCTGATCTTCTTGATCTGACTTTGGTGCCTCTTGTTCGAAGGCTGCTTCAAATCTGGCCACACAGGCCTTACATCGTAGTTGACCGTTGAACCTTCTGAGTCCTAGTTCAAGGTTTGAAAGCAAAGGGGGGTCGAGTCTCGAGGCTGAGAGCGATCCTAAGCTGCACAATCTCAAGAGCGATTCCACACATGTCTTCGCAGGACCGCGCAAAATATTTTTTGAAAGTTTTTAAGAAAGCGACAAATCGCTCGCGCTGAAGACAGTGTGGGACCAATCTGGATCAAAGCTAGGGTCCTTCTCAGTACTCACACTAGCGAGCATGATTTCATTCATTAAGGGCTTAGCACGCCTCTCTTTCTCTCAATTTGATCAAAGTTTTGCAAATCCCGAGGAATTCCTCCCTCTTCGTTTTCACCGCAGTGTTCAAAAAGGTTTTGAAAAACTTAGGTCAATACAATGACTTCAAGGCACAAGAGAGCAGGTGGGATGCACTGCCATTTCATTCAGAACTTCTGGCACAACTGGCACAAGGTAGAAGTGAGCACAAGAATGTAAAAATCACTACTGTTTCATTCAGATCTGTTGGTGTAACTGGCTCCAAGGCAGAAACAGACTCAAAAGAAAACAAAAAGACAAACGCGAAACAAAATGGTGACGCCCGAGGTAACACCCCCGGAATCACCAGACTACCATACAACAGGACTGACTCAATACAACAAGACAGACCCAAAACAAAAGAGACTGACTCAAAACAAAAACACCGACTCAAAACAAAGTAACAAAACTAACCCAATACCTAAGTCAGAATGGAAAAATAACAGCACTTGTACATTGCTCAAAACAGTGCATGCCATTCACCCTATCTGGAATAATCTGAGTGCCGCTCACAGGTGGTTCATCCCCCAATCACATCACATTATCCCCCACAAATTCACTAATCAAGTGCCGGTAGACTTTGTAGAGCTCGGCGGGAGGATGACCCCGTTGTCAAATAGATCCTGTACTTCATGGCGAAGACGGAAGCAGTTGTTTGTAGCATGGCCAGTTTGCTGATGGTAGGCGCAATACTGGGTAGCATCATGTGTAGCCGGAAGAGGGTTCGGGAGAGGCCGAGGCTCAAGGGGTTTGAGATGGCCTTGTCCAACAAGGATTTGGAAAGCTTTGGACAAAGGCATGTGGAGGGCATGGAAGACCCTCTGACCTCGGGGTTGGTACTTCTGGGTTTGTGAATTTTTACCAGGCGTACCAGCAAAAGGATTGGCAGGTGCTGGCCTGGTTTGTTGATCTCTTCTGAGTGCAGGATTAGAGCTAATAGGATCATTTCTGGTACAACGGCCCTTTTCCCGGTTTGCCCCTTGATTCAAACTGCCCCCAACTTGAGTGGCAAAAGTGTCGTCCACAGTTTTTGTGACAACCGCGAGCACTTGTTCTTTGTTCAGTCCCTCGGCTTTCAAAGCCTCAACAGCCAACAGAAGATGTTCATGGGGATCAATGCCTGCCCCTACCTTGTTCTTTCCACTCGCTTCCACTTTGCCACGGGATTGGCCTTCCTCAGATGCAGCCCGTTCCAAGGTCGAAGAGCTTTTTGATATGAACTCCCTGGTATGTGATGTGGTGGATGACGGAGCCAAAACTCCAAAGGTTAGATCTGCCACAGTTCTCTGAAGGTCTTCGATCATCCTCATCAGCTCAGAAGTAGTGGGTTCATGGGTTTGGGATGATTGGGGTTCAGATGCACCCATCATGCATAAGTCCATGCTTTCTGGAATAAACACCTCAGGCTTGGGTAAATGGGCTGGGGTGATGTATATGCTGGGGTCGTAGGTGGATGGTAGTACATGGATGAGGTTGAGATGTAGAGGTGATGGGTCGGTACTGACTTGAGGTCTTTTTGGTGGAGCTAAGGTCTCTTCGTCAATAAGATCCTGAATCTTATGACGAAGGCGGATGCAACGGTTCGTATCATGACCGTGTTGTTGATGATAGGCACAGTATTTAGCTGGGTCATACCTTGGTGGAAGAGGATTTGGAAGGGGTTGGGGTTCTAGGAGTTCTAGGTGCCCTTCTTCTTGTAGCTTTTTCAAAGCTTGGGAGAGACTCATGTAAAGAGGATGGAATTTTCGGGCTTGGGGCCGAGCTGAAGTGGTTGGCTTTTGGTCACTGGGGGAAGTGGTGATAGTGTCTACTTCTGAGCATTTCGCAGCTGTGCTACCATCAGTAGTAGCATTGGAACTGCGAGCAGCATTCCTCTTCAAAGGCTCACTATCTTTTGCAAAGATCCCTTGTCTGATGGCATCCTCGATTTGAACCCCCATCTCATGCAGATCTGAAAAGGTAGGGAAGGGGATAACAATCATCTTCTGCATAAGCTTGGGCTGGAGATTGCGCACAATCATCCGAATCTGATCTTTATCAGTGGGCCTAGTGGTCATCATTGAGGCTTTTGCTCTCCATCTCGTCATGAACTCTGAGAAACCCTCCTTTGGTTCTTGGCGGGTGACTTCGAGATCACGAGTTGTGACCTCGATCTGTGTGTTATAGGAGTATTGATCAATAAAGGCCTCAGCCAGCTCTTCCCAGTTCTGTTTCACAGGGTTCTCCAACTTTGCATACCAGGTTACGGCTATCCCGGACAGGGTTCGGCCGAATAGTGATAGTTTCTGGGCTGTGGTCAAACCCATTGGTCTCAGGATATCAGAAAATAGTTGGAGGTGCACCATTGGGTCTTCAGAGCCATCAAATCGATCGATATGCGGCATCTTGAACCGATCCGGTAATGTCACCACTGAGTCGGTATAACCATCCTCTATATCAGGAATGGAATGGGCCCCCTGAGACTTTTTGAACAACTTCTCAAGCTTGCTCACTTTCAATGCTGTGGGGTCCGTCTCGAACTTGAAGGGTGAACTTGGCAGGTCGATCGGTGCTTTGGATAGCTGAGGTAGAACCGGGGGCGGAGCTGGCCTGCCTGGAATGTCCGTATCATCCTGGACATTAGCTGTCTTCCCGAGCGTTGGAACTCTGGGTGGGGGAGGAGCCTGGTGTGAAGTAGATACCCCAGTTTGCTGCTCTAGCCTGGCAATTGTCTCTACCTGTTGGGCTATAATCTCGGCCTGGCTTTTGGCAAATTCCGCTTGACGGGCAGCGTCCTGCCGCATGAGTTTCATATTTTCTTGCATCTGGCGCATCATTGCCTCCATCCCTGATGTGTTCTCCTGATCCATCTAACTGACTGGTATATCTATTCCTGTAGTAGAAACTGAGGCCTCAGCCTGACTGTTCACTGGTGGGGTGGATAAGGGCCACTGATCTTGGTAACTGCTGAATTGGTGATCTGTGCCTGACTGGCCCTTTTCACCCTGCCTTTGATAAAGGAACACTGATTGCCCTTGAACTGAATCTCTGACCCGACAAAGTCTATCAGCACAAGTCTAATGATCCTCGGGGAATATTAGAGCCTTCTGAAGCTATGGTTCCCAAGACTACCTAGCAAAAGAGAAAACAGACAGCATCTCAGCCTGATTTCACCTGAACAGATGCGAGCATAGTTGAATGAGTGTGCCCTCTCCTGAATTCTGCCCCAAAATTCTGCCTGTAAACTACTACCCTCAGGTAAACTGAATCCCAAAGTATTGAACTGGTGCCCGCAGGCCTGATGCCCAAACTCATAAACTGATACATACATTCCCTGTAGAGACGCACTCTAACAAGCACATAACAGATAAGTGAGAGCCAAAACACCCCTATGTTGGGGTAGGGTTTCCCTGTCCTATTTTGTCAGGAGCTAGGGTTTCACTACGCACGCAGCGGCTTCAAACAACCTATAAACGGGTAAGCAACCTGTCATAGTTTGGAATGGTCACTATGGATCCGAATATGCGCTAGGCCGAATGGTCAAAAAGGGTGCCCCGGTAAAACCGGGGTTTGTGTTCCCATGCTGTCAGAGCCCAGAGCCGATCAGCCTTACGGACATGACTTGACAAGACAAGCCTCCGGCAAATCGTTCGGGAATGGCATATGGCAAACACGGTGTCCTAGGCGCACCAATGCAAATGCAATGCAAAGAAACACACAAGTGTAGTCAAAAGCAGATATCATGAGTTCGAGTCAAGTTCTCTAAATCCCCAGCAGAGTCGCCAGAAACTGTAACAACGCCCGCGGGGGACCTCGCTACAGCTCGGACTCGATTTTGTTGTGGTTCTAAATCTGAACCAAAGAGTCCAAATCCGGCAAATCGTTTTGAGAAAACTGATTTTTTGAAAGAAGTGCCAAACATGGACTGCTTTGCCAGATAACAGAGTCGCCACCTAAATATTTTAAAATGGGAAATTTAGGAAACCCTGACTCGGTGCCAAAAGGCCACGTGTCCGTCATCACCAAAGCTGGCTCGGGAACTTGGGTACGATTGGGGAAGGTCACATCGTGAGCACCCCCGCTCGCCCGGTCAAAGACCGGCCTCTACTAACCATGATATCTGTTTTTGAAAACATTGTGAGTTCTTATTCCGGTTATTAGCCTAGGTTACTATGTGATGCTCGCAGCAAACAAGTATAGACTGAGTCGTCTGTATTGGAACAAAACATTTCATGTTTGTTTGTTTGAAAATGGTTTGATGGTGCTACCCGCAAGTAGGCTAAGACGCGGATTTGCCACCCTCAGGTGGGCTTAGAAAACATGATTTTGCCACAATCTAGTGGGCTTAAAACAAACATTCAATGAATTGTCCCAATTCAAATAACTCAACCTCCACCCACAGGCATTCAAGGCAGTTATATCACATAAGCACATAGCCTCATGGTAAGCATGCTATTCATGGTAACACTTACACACATGCAAGGATGCTAAAGCATAAAGCTCACCTAGTACTCCAAGCCAAAATAGAAGCTGATTAGAAATCCATGCATGGATCCTAAGTATACTGAAATGCCTAATGCAACACATGCAAAAATGCAACTATAGCAGGCTCGGCTATTCTAAACATGGCATATGGAATGCTACAACTATCATGTATTCAATTTGGAATTGAAATACAAATGCAGTTTGTATGATGCGCCGAGCCCGGTGCGTGCAAAACAGATGAATGATGCAAACATGCTGTCATACTGTATGCTAATTGCAATATGCCCTATATCTAACCATCCAAAGCGGGTAAATAAAAGGGAGAAAGAAATGGGGGTTGGAAGACATACATCACACTCACCCACCCTTATTACAACATTTGCCCTCGCGCAGAGGGTCCGAATAAATAATACAGTCCGAAATAAAAGAATAGTACAGTCCGGAATGAAAGAATAAATATACAAATTCTTAATTAATTGACAAATTAACTAAGAAAGCTGTAAAACTGGCATGCAAGCCAGGGACTGCCTTGCTTCTGATGGATGATGCATGCCAGGCTGCCTGGCGCGGAAATCCACTGGGATGCCCCGATTAGCCTCTGTTTGCACTGTTTCTTGAAATGCGTGCCGGATTCCAAAAAGTTGCTAACTCTGGATTTTGCCTTGAAGATCTTTCTTTCTTTGCTTCTTGACTGGAATTTGTTGACTCTTAACCTCTGAAAAACAGTTCCTTGCTGCTGGAATGGTAGTGGAGATGGTGAGGCTTGGTGTTGGTGAAGAAATAATGCAAGACTTGAAGAAATTTGGAGCTTTTTGGCTATGGAAATGGAGGAATTGGAAGAGGAGGTCTTCAAAGGATTTCTCTCTAACCCTAAACCAGCTGGGAGCTGCTGGTTTTAAGGCCAAAAAGGTAGAAAATATCTTGCCTCAAATATCTAGATATTTTGAGGGCAAAATATCTAGATATTTTGAGGGCAGAAAAAAAAGATTTTGTTCAGCCACGAAGTGGGCATCTGAGACCGCAGTGTTCCTCGGAATGATGAAACAAGGGTACCTGCCAAAATTAAACAAAAACTAATGCAAAACGAAAGCTCGGGGACCAAAACCGCGCGGGATCCCGAAAATGGGCTGCCGGGCACCGGAAGTGGTGTTCGGCTGCGAAGTGGGTCTCAGAGACCCCAGTGTCCCTCGGAAGGACCAAATAGAGGCGTCTGCCAAAAATCGGAGAAAACCGATGCAAAATGAATGCTCGGGGCCCAAAACCGCGCGGTTCGGGATCCCGAAAATGGGCTGCCGGGCACCGGAAGTGGTGTTCGGCTGCGAAGTGGGTCTCAGAGACCCCAGTGTCCCTCGGAAGGACCAAACAGAGGTGTCTGCCAAAAATGAACAGACATCGATGCAAAATGAATGCTCGGGGCCAAAACCGCGTGGTTCGGGATCCCGAAAATGGGCTGCCGGGCACCGGAAGTGGTGTTTGGCTGCGAAGTGGGTCTCAGAGACCCCAGTGTCCCTCGGAAGGACCAAACAGAGGTGTCTGCCAAAAATGAACAGACATCGATGCAAAATGAATGCTCGGGGCCAAAACCGCGCGGTTAGGGATCCCGAAAATGGGCTGCCGGGCACCAGAAGTGGTGTTCGGCTGCGAAGTGGGTTTCTGAGCCCCCAGTGTCCCTTGGAAGGACCAAACAGAGGTGTCTGCCAAAAATGAACAGACATCGATGTAAAATGAATGCTCGGGCCAAAACCGCGCGGTTAGGGATCCCGAAAATGGGCTGCCGGGCACCAGAAGTGGTGTTCGGCTGTGAAGTGGGTTTTTGAGCCCCCAGTGTCCCTTAAATGGGAGTAAATGAGATGCATGCCAAAAACCGGAGAAATCGGAGATGGTTGGGCGATCCCGAACCGAGGCACACGGCCTAACGGCTCCAAAAACCGGGAACCGGGCTCCGAAATGGGAAAAATGGCCTACGGCCATGAAAAGTAGCCCACGGCCACCGGGAGATAGTCTACAGGACTACTCCCTTCCCTCAGGAAAGAAAACAGAGAAAACCGAGCCTGGTTCGCAAACCGAGACAAGGCACGAAGAAGATTCGGAAGCTCGGAGGTAGGGCGCACGGCCGCGACTCTGAGACTTCTGAACAAGCATAGCATGCAGCATCACCGAGCGCTCAATCGGTGACGTCTGAGTCTTAAGGTCGGTCAAAAATGGGGTGTCTACAGACGTGTCCGTCATCATCAAAGTGTCTCGGTTCGGGAACTTAAGAATAAGAGGAGAATGTCACAAATTAAGCACCACACTTACCTGATTAAAGATCAGCCTCTACTAATTATGATGTGACTCTTATTTACATTATATGCTTTTGTTCCGGGTATTAGGCTAATTTACTATGTAACACACAAGTATAGACTAATTTGCAAAAATTGGAACACTTTGATTTCACGCATGTTTTGAAAAGTTTTTGAATATGTACCACTTGAAAAAGTGATCTCATACGTCCATTTATCAAGTTATCCCAACTTAAACAATTAACCTTCATCCACAGGCATCCAAATAGGTATATTAGTTAAGCACTTAGCCTCATGGAAAATATGCTTGATATGGCAATAATCATACACATGCGATATGCTAAAACAATAAGCGCTCACCTAGTACTCCAATGCAAGCCAAAAGAGATAAAACAATTAGAAAAATGCATGCTCTAATATGCAATTAAGTAATGCAACATATAGAAAAATGCAATTAATAGGTTTGGTTGTTTAATGTGTCATGTAAATCACTTTGATAGCATGCGGTGGTGCACATATTCAAGGAAGTAATAAATAACAATGCTATTAGAATGATGAACCGAACCCTATGCATGCAAGACAAATGGATGCAAATCATGGAAAATGCTAATTTAAAACATGATGCTCTACTATATCCATCATAAGCAAGTAAATAAAAGGGAGAAAGAAATGGGGGTTGGAAGACATATACATTATTACAATTTTTCCCTCGCGTAGGAAGGTCCGAATAAATGCCCTAACTAATTACCAAATTAACTAGCTATTACAAACCAAATGAAATTAATTAACTACACTAGCTAATTATTACAAGTTTGAACGAAGCTAATTAATTGAGTACAACATGAGATTAATTAACTAAGTGATTACAAATTCAAGGGAATTAACTCACTAAATAACTAAGAGGTATGTAAACTAATTGAACTCGAGCGGGGGTTAAAGGACCATGCATGCCAATGCGAACATCCGCCCGAAAATGCCTCTGTTTTACTGCTAGAACTGTTCTGTCTGCAGAAAATGCTTCTGTTTTTGCATCAACTGTTGCTCTATTTTGCAGGAAAAATAATACTGCTTGGCTGGCCAAAACAAGTGGTCGGCTATATAGTAAAGGTGGCTGGCCGGCCACTAATGTTTGGTACTGACCTGTTGCAACAGACACAAAACAGAGCACAAACAAAGTATTTTTAGGGAATGTTTGTCCACCCTACCTCTCCTTATCATCAAACAGATCAAAGAAGTAGTAGACTCAGTTTACAAACCGTCAATCGACGCAAACTCATTGCATGATGGTCTATAAAGCAAGGGACAAAAGCTTAATAAATGAAGCTAAAAGACCAACAAACCCCGCCCCCTATCATGATATTGATCAAGGGAAGTGGTTGACCTTGAATCTCGAGCCATTATCATCACTAATGAGTATGAAATGCTTCAAGACTCAATGGGTTTAATTAACGTCCAATTGAACCCCAAATTTGATTTTATTATCTTGTTGGCCTGTGGGGACACTTGGCTGGGCAATCCACTCAAAATGGCTTAATTTTTTACAACTGGTCGCCCAACCACCTTTGGTGGCCGGCGGCCGTACACTAAAAATTGCTCTCAAGTCCGACTTCAAACAGGCATATCTCACTTATCCGGACTCAGTTTTAGATGAT
Organism: Camellia granthamiana; assembly: GCA_036172215.1. Lineage (NCBI taxonomy): Eukaryota > Viridiplantae > Streptophyta > Magnoliopsida > Ericales > Theaceae > Camellia > Camellia granthamiana. Next base: position 10,695 of record JAXFYN010001482.1, on the reverse strand, counting down.
TCTTGAGTCTAAATTGAAACCCCAAAAGTCTACTTCTCAATGGAGGTGGCCTCATATATAAATTATAAGTATACAAAGATATATTCCTATTTTAGTGAAGGCTTCTTATTTCTCTCTTAACGGATTGATGCCCAACCTTTCCCCCAACTAGTTTTCTTTCCTCCCCTCTTATTTCCTCAAACTCCAAACCTATAAATAAGATGTTTTTAAAGATTTTTCAAAGAGTTCGCCACCCTTCCATTTATTTCCACTATGTCCTTACTTGGTTTACTGAAAAGTACAATATTTTAAAAGAAAAGTGAGTCTCGGAACATCGTAGAAACATTTGAAAAAATATTTTGGAAAAGAGGTTTTTATGGTCTAAAATAGTTTTGGTCAAAATGGGGTGTAAGGTTGGGATTAGAAGTTCAAAATTGAAGCTTCTTGCTGAAGAACTTGAACGATTATACAACGTATCTTTCATCATCGAGTGATCAACCTGAGGCGCCCAAGTCTTAGGGGCAGTCAAAAATGGGATGTCTGCACTATCCAATCAGCTTGGGAGCAAGAACAAGCGAGCTCTTATATGTTTCAACTTGTTCAGAAGTTAAAAAGGAGCTAGATGAGATTATGGGCATGGAGTGCTAAGGAATTTGGGAACGGAGGAATACTGAAAAACTACGGGGGCTGATAGCTCAAGTTCAAAGTCAAGCCTACACAACATACAATAAGGCCCAACAAAAGAAACTGTTTCACGAGTTGGAAACAGTCATAAAAAAGGAAGAGATGTATCTACATCAGAGCTCTCGGGTGCGATGGCTCAGTTTCGGGGATAGAAATTTAGCTTTATTTCATGCTACAATTAATCATAGACGCCAACAAAATTAGATTTTGCAATTGAAAAATGACGATGACAGCCTTTTTACTTCGGAATCGGACATTAATTCCCATATGTTTACTTATTTTACAGATCTTTTTTCGGGAGGAGAAGTAGGTAAGATGGATGAAGCTCTTGGGATTGTGAGCAGGGTTATTACGGATGATATGAACTCGTTTCTGATTCACGATGTGTTAGATAAGGAAATTAAGGCAACGGCTTTTTAGTTGGGCTCGTTGAAAGCTCCCGAACCGGATGGATTTCTTGGATACTTTTATCATTAACACTAGAACATTGTGGGGCCATCTATGTGTAGTGCGGTGAAAAGCTTCTTTCAGGGGGGATTTTTGTTGAAAGAACTAAATCATACGAATTTGGTTCTCATTCCCAAATTGTACGCTCCGAAAAAATTAACACAGTATAGGCCGATTAGTTTGTGCAACTTTATTATGAAGGTGATTACAAAGATTCTTGCCAACAGACTGAAAGGGATTCTAAGTGTTATGGTCACCCAAAATCAATCGGCTTTTGTGGCGGGAAGGCTGATCCAGGACAACATTATCATGGCTCATGAGGCTTTCCATGCACTGAAATTATGAAAAGGTAAAATGGAGCATTTGGCTCTTAAAGTGGACTTCAACAAAGCTTATGATTGTGTTGATTGGATTTTTTAGAGGGCTTTGTTAGATAAAATGGGTTTTCACTCCCAATGGGTCCAATGGGTGATGGAATGTGTCACCACAGCTTTCTTTCGGTGTTTGTAAACGGGGCGAAGAGAACTAACTTTAAACCTTTGAGGGGACTCCATCAAGGGGACCCACTATCCCCATATTTGTTTGTTCTCGTCATGGATTTTTTTTAATATTGATTGATCATAGTGTTCAAAATGGAAAAATTTATGGACTGTGAATCTGAAGGGGCTGTCTAACTTTGTCACATTTGTTCTTTGCGGATGATGCAGTGTTGTTTTTCAAGGCAGATAGAGGGGAGCGTCTTGAGGTTTGTAGACTGCTAAAAGTGTATGGTGATGCTTCGGGGCAATTGGTTAATTTTGACAAGTCGTGAGTGTAATTTTTGAGTAATGTATCACCATCTCGACAAATGGAGGTGTGTGGTTTTTAGGAATTTCACGGATGAAAGAAAATGCCCATACTTGGGCTTGCCTTCATGTTGGGGTCGTTCTAAGGCTGAAGCTTATAATTTTTTATGCAAAAAAGTGTTATCAAAACTGAAAGGATGGAAAGCGAAATTACTTTCCCAAGCGGGTCGGGAAGTTCTAATTAAATCCGTAACCCAGGCAATGCCAACTTATGCAATGGCATATTTCTTGTTTCCTAATAAGCTTTGTGATAAATTGAGCTCCTATATTAGGAATTTCTGGTGGAAAGGTGATCCGGAGGGACAGGGAATTCATTGAACCAGTTGGAGTAAGTTGTATTTGATTAAAAGGAAGGGTGGTTTGGGCTTTCGGGCATTTAATAGGGCACTCCTTGCTCGTTGATGATGGAGACTTATTAAATTTTCAAACTCCTTATTTGTTAAAATTATAAAAGGAATATACTATCCCAACTCGGATTTTTGTCATGCAGTGACAGGATCGCGATCTTTATGGGCATGGCTTAGCTTGCTGCATAAAAGAGAAATTCTGAATAGAGGCTTACGGTGGCAAGTTCTAAATGGCAGATCCATTAATTTTTGGGATGACCGGTGGATACCCTCTAATCTGGGTTTTAGAATTCAATCGGCGAGGAAAAATGGGATATCAGTGCAAATGGTGAATGAGGTGATCAATTCTTCTAGTAAGCAATGGGATGTAACGAAGCTTAGAAGTCTGGTGTCTGGGGAGGATTGTGATGCCATTCTCTCAATTCTATAATCAATAGAGGACGAGGATGATACTTTTGTGTGGCATTATGACACGAAAGGATGTTATACGGTTAAGTCCGAGTATCAAGAAACAGTAAAACAAGCTCACTTGGGGTCAAATTTGCCATCTTCTTCTTTGGGTTGGTCTAAGAAAGAATGGAGGTTTGTATGGAGTTTGAACTTACCCCCAAAACTCAAACACTTCTTATGGAGAATTTATCATAACGCTCTGGTAAACCAACAGAATCTTTATTTTAGGCGTTGTGCAAATACGGATTGTTGCCTTGTATGTTTGAAAATGGTAGAGTCTCTGGAGCATCTACTGTTCGAATGTGAGTGGACAAAAAGAGTTTGGTTTGGGTGTGGTCTTGGCCTGAGAAGCGATGATCTTGGTAGGCATTTGGTCAAAGATTGGCTTGGAATGTGGTTTCAATCTTTGGGTGCATCTAACTGGGGCAAGACTGTGATCTGTTCACTGGTATGGGTGGCTTGGACCATTTGGAAGGCGAGAAATGATCACCTATTCAACCAATGTCTGGTTGACCCAATAGAGGTGATAATGAAGGCAAGACGAGACGAAGATGAATTCTTGGCAACCTGCAAAGTGCCTTCAGCCCCTTCGGATGTGTCATCGGGTGTGCACAACAATGGGTCTGGATAGGTTCCTCTTTTGAGGAGGAAGTGGAAGTTTAATAGCGATGTGGTGGTTGATTTAAGGCGCAGTCAATGTTTTTCTTAGGGGCGATGAGGGCCAACTGGTGGATGAAATGGTTGGAAAGATTTGATTGACGATGGTAGCTCAAAGAGAATTAATTGCAGTGCAGCAAGTGTGTATCATGGCCCTTGCCCTCAATCTCGCTAATGTGGAAATTGAAAGTGATTGTAAGACAGTTATTACTCTCTGTGTATCAGAAGGGGTTCCTCCGTGGGAGCTGTATGCTGTGCTGAGGGATGTTCGATTGATGGCCACGAATAGACGTCGGGCATTTAATTGGCAACAATGCTAGGTATCATGAAAAACTTTTCATGAAAATAATCATGAAAGCTTTGTGATCCTTGGATTACACTTAGAATAAAACACTACAAACTAATCAAGGTAATCCAAGGATCATAAATTTTTCATGATCATTATCATGAAAAAATTTTCATGATCCCTAACTTTTCCCTTTAATTGGTGTCCCAGAGATAGTAATAGGGCATCACACTGGGTTGCTTCTGCATGCTTACATAATACTTTACCACCTAATTGCGTTGTCCAACCTCCTATGGGTCTTGTAAGGTTCTTATCTTTCAATTCAGTGTAATTGTTGTGATGTTTTTCGATCAAAAAAAAAAAAAACTTTTTAAATACATTAATTAAAAAAGTTATGAATTTTTTTTTTTTTTTAGATGGTTTATTAAAAAAACACACTTTGGTAATATTTTCAACAAAAATCTAACACGTCTCATGGCACGTCCCAACTCGCTTGACTGCCCAACTTGTCCCATCCCATAGAAGATGATTTAGGACTTTGGATAAAGGTTTGAAACCCAAGCCCGCCCTTGAACCTGGCCCGTACAAGCCCACATGGGTAAATCCAGCATGACTATCCCATCAGCCTGACTCAAACTATCCCGTTCCAAAAAAAAAAAAAAAAAAAGTAATATTATCCCAAAAAATAATATTAAATTCAATTTTAATCTATTAAAATTAATACTTTTCCATTTTTTTTTAAATAAACATTTGATAGTCCATATTATCCTTGTAAATCGTACTTAAAAAAATATACAAAATATAATTTGTTAAAAGTAAATTTGATAGTGACCGGTGATATGTTCCTAACTTTTAAATTTTTACATATAACATTATCATAATTTGGTAATTTGGTGAATTTATACTTTAATTTGATTGTTTTAATAGTATTAATTAATTTGATCATATGAATTATTAAAAAAGAAAAAACTAAATGTGTAGAACTTCATAATACAAGTCTAATAAAAAATGTGTACCCTAATTCAGTTTGATTTTGGTCCATAAAATTTGATCTTACGAGTGGGGCATGGTTTTAAATTTTTTTAAAGGGCATTTGGGCCAAAAGTCTAAAATTAAATTTTCTTGTTCCAAAGGTCCAAGTCCTGGTTTTCATTGTCCATAAGGATAAGTTTATGTAAAATGATCAAAATACCATTCCATATATATATATATATATAAACCATATACACTGTCCAAACACTACACACTTGGGTGTGTTTGATTGGACTAGATAGGGGAGATTAGAATCCATCGGACTTGAATCCTGAGATTGTGAATCCCTCGGACTATTTGGTTGGATTGGATATGTATCATGTGTTTGTTTTTTCATGGAATTAGATGTTTGGAAATGATTATTTTTAGTGAATCCAACGTTTGGTTGGACGAACTAGATAGAATAAATGAACAAAAAACTATTTTACTCTTTTTCAATTATTTACTAAGTAATAGCAATATTAAACATATCTTTAATATTTTAATTATTTTTAGCTAGATTAAATAAAAATTTATTTTATTTTATTTTTTACACAATTAAGTAAATTTATTTATTTTTAAATAAAATAAATAAAATATCAATAAAAATAATTAAAATTTTAAATAAATTTGTTTTTAAAAATAATAATAATTAAACAATGAAATTAAATAAAACATCTATTAACATTTAAATAATGAAATTAAATAAAATATAAATAAAATTTTAAAATAAAATATCAATAAAATATCTATAAAAAATTATTTTAAAAAATTAAATAAATAAAGCATCAATAAAAAGTTAAATAAAATTATTTTATTTTTAAATTGAGACATTTGAATTTTATTGAATTTTACTAAATATAATATATAATTAAATAGTAGATGGTCAAAATGGTTATTTTATCACTTAATCCCAACAGTAAATAATCGCTCCAAAACTGTCCCGCACCCCCCCTCCCGGAATAGTATAATCTTCCATATGGGGGATAAGGAGTCCGGCCGGACTAAAAAAAAATAAACGATGGACTACTCACTCCTTCGGATAAGCAATCCAAATAGTAAATAGTCCACCCCTTAATCCCCTTAATCAAACACACCTTAGGGTGTGTTTGTTTGGACGGACTGAATAAGGAGGATTGTAATCCATCAGACTGTTAGTCCTGTGATACATTGTCTCCGGACTATTTGGTTGGACTAGATTTATATCATATATTTGTTTAGTCATGGGATTAGATGTTTGGATTAGACTATTTTTAGTGAATCCAATGTTTAGTTGGACGAACTGGATAATGATAAATGTTCAAAAGACTATTGTACCCTTGTAATTTATAATTTTTATTTAATATATAATTTAAATTTGCAATCTATAATTTATAATTTAACAACACTAAAAAATTTTAATTTATAAGGCCATAATTTTTAATTTATTTGTTTCAATTAAATTAAATTTATAATTTGTATTTTTTATTTAATATATAATTTTAAACTAATAACACTAAATTTTTTTTTTGTTTAATATATAAATTTAATTTTTTAACAACACTAAAAAAAATTTAATTTATAAGGCCATAATTTTTAATTTATTATTTTTAATTAAATTAAATTTATAATTTATATTTTTTATTTAATATATAATTTTAAATTAACAACACTAAAAAAATAATTTATAAATATTCAAAAGACTATTTTACCTTTTTCTAATCATTTATTAAGGCCTGGTTTGGGATACATGAAAAAAGCCAAAAAACTAAAAAATTATTTAAAAAGTTATCACTATTCACAAAAAAAAATATAAAAAAAAAGTTAATTTTACACTTAATTATTACAATGGGTGCCTGTCTCCCCACAGACTTTGATGATTTTTTGGGAAAAATTGCACAAGTAGGGTGCACAAATAACACTATGTTATTTGGCCCGTGGGGGCTCATCACGGATCTTGTTTTGATAATCTAAACCGTTCAATGTGTAAAACTCATCGAGTACTATATGTTTGTAAAAAATCATGTTGATCGGATATCGCTAATTATATGATCAAAACAGTTTTGTATAAAAAATGAATGGTGTTATAGTTAACAGTTGACAAAAAACTAAGACGATCAGATAGCTATCGATATTCGATCAATGTGATTTTTTACAAATATATAGTACTTGACGAGTTTTACACTTTGCACGGTTCCGATTAGCAAAATAGGATCCGTGGTGAGCCTCTACAGGCTGAACAACACCGTCCAATTCAAGCTCGAAAATGAGGTAACCATTTTCTATCTCCTAATCAGCCCACTACTCTGATAGATTGTACGAGCTACTTCACTAACTTCTCCTATACACTTATTTATACAATTTTTTAATACACATTTTTTCGTAAAAAGTTAAAAAGTTAACCCAAACATCCATATTTTTTTCTCAACTTTTTAGTCCAAAAAGACAAAAAGTGCACTTATTTAGAACACCCCAAACAACCTCTTAGCATGAGGGAATGGACATTTCACACATTAATCTCATGAGATGCCAATCCCATATAAATAATCTCTCCCCTCCTCCTAGGATACAATAATCCCTCATATGAGAGACTAATAGTCCGAAAGAACTATTAATCCGGAACAAAAAAATTAAACCAAACAATAAAATATTAATTTAAATAAACTAATAATTCAATCCCATAAAATAATCCCTCAACACCAACACCCTCTTACACTCACTCTCTCTCTCTCTCTTCTTCTCGTTACTCTCTCCCCTTTACTCTCTCTCTCTCTCTCTCTCTCTCTCTCTCTCTCTCTTCTTTGCCACACACACGGCAACGACGATGCCGTCACCTTAGTCACTACCTCCACTACCACTGCCGCCACCACTACCTCTATTGCCGTCCTCTCTCTCCGTAGAGTTCATGAGCAAGGTCTCGGCGGTAGCAGAGTCAGAGGAACTCACCATGGAGAAGCGCAACCTTCTCTCCGTCACCTACAAGAACGTGATCGGCACTGGTAACGCTTCCTGGCGAATTATCTCCTCGATCAAGCAAAATGAGGAGAATCATGGCAATGAGGACCACGTCTCCACCATCAGGGATTACAGATCTAAGATCGAGTTGGAGCTATCATCGATCTACGACGGCATTCTCAAGCTCCTCAACTCCAGGCCCATCCCAGCGGCTTCCTTTGGAGACTCCAAAGTGTTTTACATGAAAATGAAGAGCGATTACCATCGCTACCTCACTGAGTTCAAGACCGTTGCCGAGCGTAAGGAATCTGCCGAAAGCACCCTCACTGCCTACAAAGCGGCTCAGGTTTGTTTCTCACTCTCTATCTTTGGCCCTGTTTGATAGGGCTTATTTCCAGCTTATTTCAGCTTTTAGCTTAATTTAAGTTATTTTGATGTGTTTGGTTCAGTTTAACAATACAACTTATAACTTTTTGTAAGTCAAAAATCAACTTATTCTTTGAGTGGGGGAGGAGAAGCTTAATTTATAAGTCAAAAATCAGCTTATGTTCACAACTATAAGTTATAAGCTGTTAAGTTATAAGCTATAATCACTTTCCCACAACTCTACCAAACGGAGCCTTTATCTATCTATATGTGTTTATATCTTCAAGCGTTTCATATTATGCAAAATTGCAATACTTTTTGTGAAATTTTTGGAGTTTAGATTCTAATTTTGGCGTTCACTTTTAAATGTTGCAGTAGATTTCTTTCTTTCCTTTTTTTTTTTTTTTTTTGATCCTTTAATTTAGCAACCAGATGCCTTCAAACCTTTAATTTGATGAATGCGATCCATGATTTTTAGTGTGGATCAATGGTGAAAGAATTTTCCGAGCAAAATTATGAATTTTTTGTTTGGTTAATGAGAAATAGAAGAAATAAAGGATATAAAACTCTGAATTTTTTCACAGATCCTAGATCCAAATCCTTGATTATTAAACTTTTGATCTTTATTATTTTCACAGATCCCACAGATCCGCGATCCAGATCCAGATCATCACAGATTTTAAGAATTATGGTTTTTTTGGTTGATCTATGGTGGTACATTGTTGATAATGATTTGGATATTTGTTATTTTTTTTTGTTCTTCTTGTTGATTGCAATAGATAAAAAATGGATTTTTTTTTTTTTTTTTGTAGTTGTAGTTGTAGTTGTAGCTGTTACTCATTTTTCTTTTTGTTTTTTTTTTTTATTTTTTTTAATTTTCTTACATTTTATGAGTATTATTACACATCAAAAATTGAACAAATAACTATGATTGAGAATTTGCATTTTATGAGTATTCCATGTTACACATAAAAAATTGAACAGATAACTGTTATTGAGAATTTGATGGTCATGGGTGTGTTCATTTTAGTTTTAATTTAATTTAATTTAAATTTTTTTAGTTGTTTTGTTATTATTCTAATGGTAAGATCTAGATGGAATACCATTTGTTTGATTTAAATATGAACTGATAGTGGATTCAAAAAAATTGAACAAATATTTTCAATCGATAGAAAAAATAAAAATTTAAACAGAAAAAATTTGGACAACTAAAATTGAACATATTTTAAATAGATAGAGATTGAAACTTACAAATTTTGAACAGATAAGGAAAAAAATTGAACAAATAGATAGAATTTAGTGAAAAAATTGAACAGATATATAGAATTTATGGCAAAATTGAATAGATAGATATAATTTAAGAGAAAATTGAACAGATAGTCAAAAAATTTGAGTAGATAGATATAAATTTGAACAGATAGTTAATGAAAAGTCAATAAATAAAAAAAAGTTTACAAATAAATTAAGGAGTAAAATTAAAAATAAAATGTCCTCCAAAACTAAGAGAAGGACTTTTCATCAACCTATTTCACAAAGGATGAATTTCTCACTAATAAATAATATGCACTAAATTTAATGCCAAACTTTCTAAATTGGATATATCATCAATTAAAAAAAAAAAATAATAAGTTCGGCCTTGTACTAACTTATTTCTTTTAGAACGATGGTACTAGCCTATTGACTAGTCAAAGTTTGAAAACTCATTGATATATGAAACATGTAATGATTACAGACTGAATAAGTCCGTCTCATCCCATTGATAACCCTAGCATATTAGGTTCAAATTGGAACGCAAAAAAAAAAAAAAAAAAAAGAAAGAAAAAGAAAACATATATAGTAAAGGTAAAAATCCTTGCCAAATAAAGAAGATGCTAAAGTAAAATAATTGCTATATTTGACAATTGATTATAACATTTAAAAAATGTTTGGTTTGATTTTGGGAGATGAGTTTTAGAGATAAAAAGTACGAAAAGTTGTTTGGTTTGATTTTTTTCAAAAGATGTTTTGGAAAATTATTTTGAGAGAGAGTTTTGGAAAAAGTGATTGATTTGATGTGTATGAGAGAGAGATTTGTTTGAAAAACTTGTAAACCAAACAAGTTTTGGGAAATTTTTTTGGGAAAATTTGTTTGGTTTGATTACTTTTGAAAACTTATTTGTAGAGAATTTTTCCCAAAAATTTTTGGGAAATACAAACCAAACAAGGCCCAACTATTTCATTTTATTTTTTTACATGTGTTTTTAGAAGAAATTACATTCTAGTGGGACTAGAAAATTTATTTTTACCCATATGGAGGGATTTGCACCCCTACAACCTTTCACTTACACTTTATCACAGAATCACTCGCACTTAATATATTTTTTGTAATTTTTTTTTATCTATCACACTGTATTGAAATTTCCCCTCCCTCCCTTCTTTTATATATAAAAAACTAAAACATTATTACAAAAATCAATTCCCAAAAAAGTAATCTAGATAAATTTCAAAACATTATCAAGTTAGTATTTGCAACTTATCTACTTCAATATATATATATATATAAAGAAGTAATGACACGAATGAAGACTAATGTCCTATTTGACAATCTCAAAATAAATAATTTTGTACCTAAAAAAAATTTAAAAATAAAAAAAATTATTTTACCCTCCAGGCTTAAGGAAATTCTACTATGTTACTTTAATTATGTTAA
>JAXFYN010001481.1:0-25935 GCA_036172215.1 Camellia granthamiana | reverse complement strand
AACTTCTTGGTAGTTTTGATCATTTCATCGTTACTACCTATAATGAGCGTATCATCAACATATAGACACAAAATGACACAACCTCTGTCAGTGTCTTTGACATAAATACACTTGTCACATTCGTTGATTCTAAACCCATTTGACAACATTACATTGTCAAACTTCTCATGCCATTGTTTAGGCGCTTGCTTCAAACCATACAAAGATTTGACAAGTTTACAGACTTTCTTGCTTTGTCCTGGAGCTGAAAACCCCTCAGGTTGCTCCATGTAGATTTCTTCATTCAAATCCCAATTTAAGAAAGCTGTCTTTACATCCATCTGGTGTATTTCTAGATTGCGCAAAGCTGCTAACGCAATCACTATGCGAATGGATGTTATCCTAGTTACAGGTGAGTACGAATCAAAGTAATCCAGGCCTTCTCGTTGCCTGTACCCTTTGATAACGAGCCTCGCCTTATACTTGTCAATTGACCCATCGGCCTTCATCTTTCTTTAAAAATCCATTTGCAGCCTAAAGGCTTGCAACCTGGAGGTAAATCTACCAACTCCCCAGGTGTGGTTCTGTAAGATGGAGTCAATCTCATTTTTGATCGCTTCTTTCCATAAAGGACTCTCAGGAGAAGTCACAGCTTCGTGGAAAGTTTGAGGTTCGTTCTCAACCATATAAGTCAAGAAGTCTGGACCAAAAGATTTGGATATCCTAGCCCTTTTACTCCTTTTGGGCTCATCTAAAACCTCAATTTGATCATCGCCAGAATCATCAACATGATCATCCTCACTAGCAAGCTCATCAAATTGCTCTAAAGACCTTGGAACCCCTTCATGGGTTCGACAAGGAAAAATGTCTTCAAAGAAACATGCATTCCTTAACTCCATGATGGTATTCCTGTGTATGTCTGGGATTTCAGACTTATGTACAAAAAACCGATATGCACTACTATTATGTGCATAACCAATGAATATACAATCCACGGATTTCGGCCTATCCTAACCCGTTTGGGTGTAGGAATCGCCACTTTTGCAAGACACCCCTACATTCGTAAGAATTTATACGAAGGCTTAACGCCTTTCCATAACTCATACGGCGTCTTGTCCACCTTCTTCCGGGGTACTTTATTCAGAATGTAATTTGCAGAGAGAATTGCTTCCCCCCACAAGTTCTGTGGCAATCCAGAACTTATCAACATTGCATTTATCATTTCCTTTAGCGTCCTATTCTTCCGCTCAGCAATCCCATTAGACTGAGGAGAATAAGGCGCCGTGGTTTGGTGGATAATCCCAAATTGAGCACAAATCTCAATAAATGGAGATTCATACTCACCACCACGATCACTTCTTAAAGCCTTAATCTTGCGGCCTACTTGATTCTCAACTTCATTCTTATAAAGAACAAACTTGTCAATCGCCTCATTTTTGCTTTTGAGCAAAAAGACATAACAATACTTAGTGCAATCATCAACAAAAGTGATGAAGTACTTATTGCCACCACGTGATTGTATAAATTTTAAGTCACACACATCACTATGCACTAAATCCAACGGTTCTGAACTTCTTTCAATAGAATGAAACGAAGATCTTGTCAACTTTGCTTCAACACAAGTTTCACACTTGTGTTTTGGATTAATCTTAAAAGATGGTATGTGATCTAACTTGATTAATCTACGTAAAGATTCAAAGTTCACATGTCCTAGTCTACCAAGCCACAAATTGGAAGACTCAAGCATGTAAACAGAAGAAGATGCACCTTTATTCATCTTTGGGATAACAGTCATAATATTGAGTTTAAACATACCCCCCAACATATAACCCTTACCCACATACATTCCGCTTTTGGTAAGAACGACCTTGTCGGACTCAAAAACCCTCCGAAAACCATGTTTACTGAGAAGAGACCCTGAGACAAGATTCTTACGAATGTCCGGAACATACAGGACTTCGTTCAAGGTCAGCTCCTTTCCTGACGTCAACTTCAGGACCACCTTTCCTTTCCCCTCAACAATCGAGGTAGCAGAGTTTCCCATAAACAACTTCTCACCGTTTGTAACCGGTTCGAAAGTTGTAAACAGCTTCTGCTCGGAGCAGATATGGCGTGTAGCCCCAGTATCAATCCACCATTCTCTTGGGTTTGAACCCACCAGATTCACCTCAGAGACAACGACAGACAAGTGCATATCATCCTCCTCATGGGAGTGCTCTTGTAAGTCTGCTATATGAGCACGAGGTTTGGTCTTGTATGGCTTCTTCTGCTTGCGGCAATCACTAGCCCGATGCTCCTCGTTACCACAGTTATAACACTTCCCAAAAAACTGATAACCTAGTTCTTGCGGCTTGTAAGCCGACTTCTTTGCAACACCACCCCTTGGCCCTAGCTTAGAGCTTTTGTTCACAGGGGGCTTCCTCCTTATCCCAGAAGATTTGCCATGCTCAATGACATTGGCTTTTACTGAGGAGGTACTCCCTCCTTTCTTTCTGTTATACTCCTCAATCCGGAGTCGGACAATCAGCTCTTCAACTGACATTTCCTTGCGCTTGTGCTTCAAGTAATTCTTGAAATTCTTCTAACCATTGGGAAGTTTCTCAATGATCACATCAACTTGAAATGACTCGTTCAAAGGCATCCCCTCAGCATGAATATCATGCAAGATCACTTGGAACTCCTGGACTTGGCTTATCACAGTTTTAGAATCTACCATTTTAAAATCAAGGAACCGGCCAACCACAAATTTCTTTGCCCCGGCATCCTCAGTCCTGTACTTTTTGTCCAGAGATTCCCATAATTCTTTTGCTGAGCTCTTGGAACAAAACACACTATAGAGTGAGTCTGCCAAGCTGTTGAACACATAGTTTCGGCAAAGATAGTCTGTCTGCTTCCATGTGTCAAGCGCCATGACTTTCTGCCTGTCAGGCTCATTCTCTGCCACGACTGGAGGATCCTCGCTCAGAACCTTGGCAAGGTTAAGCATGGTCAAGTAAAACAGCATCTTTTGCTGCCATCTCTTAAAGTTTTCTTTAGCAAATTTTTCTGGGCGCTCATGGTGACTAAGTGGTCCTCTCGGAACAGCCGGAGTAACACTAGGGTTGACCACAGAGGTCACAGCAGTAGGGGTTGGTAATCCAGTTGCCCCGGGGTTCAAATCCCCACCAACATTAGCAGTAGCAGCAGCATCAGTGATAGTTGCCATTTTCTGAAAATTACACCAGAATATCACTTCTGTATTTCCAGAAATTAAACTTAACCCTTAGAAAATCCCTTAAAAGAAAAATTAATTTAAAAATTAGTCTCACCACAAAACCTAGAATCGAACATGGTCAAGAAAGTTCCCAGGAAGACTGGAGGGGTCACATCGGTCCCACTCAAAACTCAGTTAACCTTTTGACAAAACTTTAAGAGCATGTTGACTCCTAGTCCGTGATAAACAATTTTAAGAATTAAATTTTTCTTAGGGATGAACTAGGTTAAAGCAAACCAGGGTCCAAAACTTTTACAAGCAATGTAAAACAATTGCTACAACAATATAAGCAAATAAAACTTGCTACTACAAATTAGTAAACAAACCAATTATATCTCAAGCAAACATGCTTCAAACATTTAAATAAAATAGGCAATCCATAAGGATTCTATTTAGTCCAAAAGCCTTTCCATGCTTAGGTATTCCTATTCAACACAAAAGTTACTAGTCCAAACATTTTTGTTTTTACATCCCAAATACTATTCATTTGGTTTTATATTTGTTTTCCGCATTGGTATCCCTACAAAGAAAGTTAGTAGCAAACCACAACAAAATACAAACAAATAATCTAAAAAAAAATTAATAAATTAAATGAAACCATCTAGCCAACTTTTAATTATATAAGTAACCAATGCATTAAAATGTCAATTAAATTAAAACTTTAAAATAAAGTTCTATACTCATGGGTTATGAATGAAATTAATTCATAATAAACATTTAAACTATTAACTCCAAATAAATAAGTTAAATTCAAAGTTAATGCACCCAATTAAATAATTTAGATTAATGCTCCCAATTAGATAATTTAGATTAATGCACCTAATTAAATAATTCACATTAATGCACCTAATTAAATAATTCATAAAAAACTCTATAACTCCAAAATACATTAAATTAGGTAATCTAGTCTAGAAAATAATAAGCATGTAACAAATTAAAACTAGAATAGAATTAGCACGTCAAAATTGCAACATCCATAATTATATTTTATAACCTTAAAATTCATGCAAATTATGATAGAGAATTCTAACTAAACCAAGCAATTAGAGAGTACCATAGCATAATTTACAATCATTGAAATAGTGAGCAATTCCGCAACAATTCCTAGTAACATTATACAAAGCTAACCTAATATTCTATATAAATCTATTCGATCAATTTCATAGAAAATATATATAAAATCTGTTTTAAGCTTGTTGTTCAAATTGTGAAATTAAATAAATAGATTTATGAAGAAATCAAATTATATACCAAGAACATATGTTAATAATTACAATTAAATTTCAACAGAAATACACAAAACAATAAAAGGGTAAAAAGACGAAACCGAAGCCTGCACGGAAGCAGTTTCCTTAAAACAGATTTCGCTGCCTCACAGGTCGAGTGCTTGAGGAATCCCGACGTCTGTCTCCCAGGATACAACGGTCAAAACCAGCTACGGCAGAAGCACTTTCTGTTTAGCTTAGCGAACAAAAACAGTGGCAGCACTCTCTCAATGTAGGAATTTTCTGGCAAATTGACTTGTAAAATGGAAGTAAAAAAATTTCTATATTGAAACTTGATAGGAGGGTCTCAATTTATACATGTAAATGGGAGAGAAGAAGAGCATCCAGCCTTTAAGGCTGGTCATTAAAACACCAAGCATCCATAGCCCCTTTCCAAAAATATGAAAGTTTGGATGCCCAAAGGATTCACACCCTTTAGCTAAGAAAAAGGACTTAAATACTCTTTAAAGTCCTATTCATGAATCTAACATTATGAAGTAATTTCTTGACAATTTCTTATTCAAAACCCAATGGTTTTTGGCTCACTTGGACCCAACACAATAAAAAGGTTGGGACCCCACTTTAATATTTAATTAAAGTCACCACACTTTAATATTAAATTAAAGTCACCAAAAACCATTTTTTTCCAACATTAGATAAGATGAAATTATTGATAGGCTCATCAATAATGTTTGGAAGCTCTAATTTGAGAGCTATAATAGAGCTCTAATGATGTGGAGAGTGCTCATGTGATATGGGGGCCCATACTCCTCTTTCTATCTCTCTCTACTCTCTTTTTCTTCCACCTCATTAGAACTTCCATTAGAGTTACTATTTTAGAGTTATGTATCACTACTCTAGGCTTATAAGAGATGAGTTTATATCACGGAATTAGATAAGATGAATGATTGGATATATGATAGGATCATGGATATGATTATTGGAGATAAGTTATACCATGAGATAAATGATATGATAGAAGGAGTGATGAAATAAAAAATGTTTGGTTATGATGAAATAAAAAATATAATTTTTTTGGACAAATTACACTAATATTTCGTAAGATTTAGAAAAAAAATACAGTAAATTGACATAATTACATTGGGTCCTCTTGAAATTTTAATTTATATAATAATTAGTCCCTATTCATCAATAATTTGTGAGTTATATAGATGAAAAAATGATGTTTTTATATCTTCTACACGAAAATGTATATTTTACATTGTTTATTTTTATGTTTTTGCACAATCTGAATTAATTTCGGTTCATTTAACCTTACTAAAAGGAAGATCAGTATAATTATGTCAAAATTATAAGGCTTACTACATTTTCTTCGAGCTTTAGGAGAGATTTTAGTCACCAAAAGTCGGTTTTCACCTGATTCTTTTTGACAATTAGATCAAGGAAAAATTAATCTAGAGTGGTCTAATCTTTCTAATACAACACTACCTATGGTATTATTCAATCCTTCTATTTTTCTCTGTTTAATCTTCCATATTATTATTAAAATTATTCGGAATTTAGTATCATATAAAAAAATATTGGATTTGATTATCTAGTGAAACTCACATGTTCCTCGCTACAATCCTTTCTCCTTGTTCTGTAATTAAATGCCGAACTGAGAATTCAGTGGATCCCGCATGTTTTCTCTACTTTCAATCTCACTAATAGTGAAATAATCAAATATGCTCATAAAGTATTTATTCAATATTTAAATTGCATTTATTAACGGGAGCACTCTTATATTCCTATATTAACCTGACAGATTGACCAATAAATCCCATATTTTAGACTTGTAATTCGTATAGTTCCATATTTTTTTTCTTGTGATTCATTTAGTCCTTTTGGATGTGTAATAACTTTTTTACCAGTCACATTAGAATGTAATATTTAGAAAAAGTACACTAAAGAGTTTTTAATGTTACATCGTACTTGCCATGTTAGAGTATCACATTTAAGAAAAGTACATTAAAGAGTTTTTAATTTTTTTAGAGTATTACATCATACCCGTCACGTTAGAGTGTCACACGTCACGTTGAGAAAAAGTAAATTAAGAAATTTTTAATTTTTTTTAGAGTGTCACATCATACTTGCTACATTGTCACATTTGATAAAAATACACTAAGGAGTTTTTATTTTATACCTGCCACGTTGTCACGTTTGAAAAAAGTAAACTAATGAATTATTATTTTTTTGGAGTATCACATTATACCCGTCACGTTGTCATATTTAGAAAAAGTATACTAAGGAGTTTTTAATTTTTTTGTAGTGTCACATGAATATCTGTCACATTGGAGTATCACATCATACCTGTCACATTAATAAAAGGGTATAACTATCTACCAAAACACTACTAAAATAAAAAATAGGATTACACGGAAAGAAACTCTCCACTAATAGGACTTAACAGATCAATAGAAAAAATTTGGGACTAATTAGAGTACTTGTTTGTGAGATGGAATTTATTGGTAAATATCCTTATAACATTCATATAATATTGTTGTACACATTACCTGGAATTGAATAGGAGTAATAAATTTTTACCAAGGGAAAAAAATTAATAAATAAATATTTAAGACATCTAATTTATCATTCTTAAAAAGCACTTTTAATAATGTGTCTGATAAATGTTAAATTTTAATTTTATCAAACATTTCATCATTAAGATCTAATCTTAATACCACGTTATTAGTATTGTGGGATTCTATGTATTTATGTCCTTGCATGACGGAGCATCCCACAAAATTGGACTGTATGAAATATTACACATTGGAGTTTACAAATAACATTTGTTACTCTCTAATACTATCAATTTCACTTCTATCACTATGCCCCATTAGGTTTTTTTTGTCCATTTTAAACCGGCCAAGGTCGGCTGGCATGACATTTGAATGACCAAAGTGACCTCAATCATGTTTAAAAAGTAGAAGACTTCCCTTTGGCAAAGTATCCCAAAGAAAAACTAAAATCTTTTTGGAATCCCACAAAGGAAGATCAAATGGGATCATCCTTGTGTTGCTGTGGATCTGAGAAAGTTGATGATAGGTATGTCAATGTTTTTTTTTTAATTTTTTAATTTTATTTTTTTTCATACTTGATTTTTGTGTTTAATTTGTTTGGATGTTGAATATAGGATGGCAATTGGAGGAGGTAACACCCAATGGAGAATATTTACCTACAAGGAGTTGCATACAGCTACCAATGGATTCAGTGAGGATAACAAGCTTGGTGAAGGAGGGTTTGGAAGTGTTTATTGGGGAAAAACTTCAGATGGCCTTCAGGTAACCCTGTCATGGGCGATTTTATTATGAGTAATGATATAGTAGAGTTAGATCTTATTATTTCAAATCGAAAAATCTAGAATAGTCTATTATTTAAAAAATGTCATTGTCACATAATTTTGATTGAGTATTATGTATAAATCTTCTCGAAAAGGAATTGGGGTAATTGTTGTATCAAAATGCTATTGTGCTCTATGGTGGGCCAATCATGAGCCTATTTTCATGATCTGAACTGTTTACCTTTTAGAATCCATTGATTAGATTATGCATACAAAAAATTAGGTTAATTTATTTTAAAAGATCATGGCGCATTTGATTTTGATAACAAATTGTCCGTTTTTTAAAGACAAATGTGATATAATCATGTAGCAACCAATGGCCCACCAACCAAAATTTTTGCATGCATAAGCTGCTCGACAGATGTTACAAAATGAATAGTTCAGATCATAAAATTAGATCCCTAGTGAGCCTCATATTGAGGCACAACAGTGACCCAATTTCCCGGGACATCATCTCATCATGTTGATAGAGTGTCTATATAAGAGCAGTATTCACAAAATTATTGAAGCCAACTAACCCATCTCAATCGGCTGTGTAGCAAACAAGATCGCTCCATCCATCCCTTTTGCCAATACTAACTTTCAACACATTTTGTTTTGTGTTTTGGATGTTTTTTATATTTGTAGATAGCAGTGAAGAAGTTGAAATCAATGAATTCAAAAGCAGAGATGGAATTTGCAGTGGAAGTAGAAGTACTAGGGAGGGTAAGGCACAAGAACTTGTTGGGTCTGAGAGGGTATTGTGCAGGGGGTGCTGATCAAAGACTCATAGTGTATGATTACATGCCCAATCTCAGCTTGCTTTCTCATCTCCATGGTCAATTTGCTGGTGAAGTTCAGATTGATTGGAAAAAAAGAATCAACATTGCAATTGGCTCTGCTGAAGGACTCTTGTAAGCTCTTCTCATTTTTACCTTAAAACATTTTACATTAATTCAGTTTAGTCTATTGATGACGTTGTTTTTAAAATTGGACTGAAATCACAGGGTGAAATAATATATTCACTCTCTGCAAAGTGATTAAGAGGTTGGCATCTAATTTGAAATAGTCGATTCCCTTTTAAATGAACCTTTTTTTTTTTGTCTTTGATTTTTATTGCATTTGTCAATTTGATTAAATTGATACAATGTGAGAAATTAAAGGACCAAATTGATACAATTAAAAAGGGCAAATTATACTAACAGTCCCTATAGTTTGGGACTTGTGTCACTTTAATATTTGACTTTTCAATTGTGACATTTTTGATCCTGAATTTTGAATATTGTTCCAAATAAGGACAATTGAAGATACCATTGTTTAATTTCAAGGGCAAAATCGTCAATTTAAATAAATGTCAAAAAAATATTTTTAATTTTGAAAAAATTATTTCTATCCACTAAATATAAAATTATGTAAAATTGATCAAAATTAATAAAAATTACATAATTAATTTTTTAAAATTAATTTTATATGATAATCATCCAAACACAAAATAAAAATTAATTGGGTAAAAAAAAAAATGTCTAAAAGATTTATCAATTTTATATAATTTTATCTTTAGTGGGTAGAAATAATTTTTAAAAATTCAAAAATATTTTTTTGACATTTATTTTTGTCAAATTAGTTTATATTTTATAAAATTGACGATTTTACCCTTGAAAAATCTAATGATATCTTCAATTGTCCTTATTTGGAACAAGATTCAAAATTTAGGGTCAAATGTGTCACAATTGAAAAGTCAGGAACTAAAGTGACACAAGCCCCAAACTATAGGGACTATTAGTGTAATTTACTCAATTAAAAATACAATGAACAAATTGACATAAAACAGACAAATTACAGGAATCATCAGTATAATTTGCCTTTCATAAAAGAAAATAACAAAATTCATTCTAAAAAATTTTGGGTATGAAATAAGAACGGACTTCTTGGATTCTACATACACAATAGTGTAGACAACACAACATTTATCTTGGCAACCCTATTTAAAATGAGAACACTTTTCTGAGAAAAGATCTTGTTTATGTAATATTTTGTTTAAACAAATGTACTATATATGTAACATGTAAGTCGAAATAGTCATATTGTTGACCTTTAAGAGAGTTATTTCTTTCTTGTTAACTCCTAGCTTGCATTGAAGGTTTTTTTTTCCTTTTCAATTTTTTTATAAATAAAATAAAATGATCAACTGAATTTCTTATCATATGTTCGTATCATTAAATATAAATACATGTGAAACCTATTTTTTATTACTATCTAACAAATAAATAAAACCGATAAAAAAAATTAACTTTGTGTGTAACGTTTTGTAAATGTCTAAGCCCAAGAAAAAGAACGTAAAAACTCAAACTGAATATTTCAAAGAAAACGTTACCAACACAAATAAATCACACACATATTCTCACTTGTTTATCGACACAGATAGTATGGGACTGATATTCGTATAAGTGTCTTTGTTCTATTCTATAATTTGTTATTGTGTTAGTAACAGTGGTATTTTAGAATATTAGGTCCAAAGTTATTGTGACAAACATGTTAAAAAAAATCTCAAACTTGACAAATAAAAGATAAAAATACCTAACATAGTTGTTATGTCTACCATTTTTTACGTAGGTACTTGCACCATGACGTAACACCCCACATCATTCATAGAGACATAAAAGCAAGCAATGTGCTCTTGGATTCAAATTTCGAACCACTTGTAGCTGATTTTGGGTTCGCAAAGCTAATCCCAGATGGTGTTAGCCACATGACTACTCGTGTGAAGGGCACTTTGGGATATCTAGCACCAGAATATGCTATGTGGGGAAAAGTCTCTGAAAGTTGTGATGTGTATAGTTATGGGATTCTTTTACTTGAAATACTCACCGGTAGGAAGCCCATAGAAAAGCTTCCCGGTGGTATCAAGAGGACAATTACCGAATGGGCCGAGCCTTTGATACTCAAAGGAAGGTTCAAGGAACTTGTTGATCCAAAACTCCGAGGAAACTTTGATGAAAACCAATTGAAACAAGCAATCAATGTCGCTGCATTGTGCGTGCAAACCGAGTCTGAGAAAAGGCCTACCATGAAAGAAGTAGTTAGCCTTTTGAAAGGGTATGATGCCCCTAGAGGAAAGACTATGCATAAGAGGATTGAGAGTGTCAAGTATGGGGAAGACTTGATGACAATGGATCAAACTAGTGATGATGAAGATGGTGTTGCTTATGATGAAAGTAGTGCTTATGGAGTGTTTGGTGCCATGGATGTGCAAAAGATGCAAGACCCTTATAAGCGATTTGGAGATAGAAGAGTGGCCAAACATGGTTAAGGTAGAGGTTATTTCTTACTCAAGATGTGTTGATATGAAAATCCACATTTTGTTTTTCCAACAATAGGAAAATCAAGACTTTGAGAAGGAATTGTCTTTTTCTTTTGTTTTTCCTCGTAGGAAATAGTAAGTATGAAGAAATTGTAATAAGCATTGTTTTTCTTTTCTTTTTATTTGTTTATTTTAATGTAATATTGATTAACTTGAAAAAGTTGCTTCAAATCATCAAAGGGTTTGTCAACAATAATGAAAAATGGAGAAGATACAAGATATGAGTGGACGAGATCCAAAAAACATGAATATTTTCAAATATGAATATAGTCACAATGTTTTGAAACCTAGACAATTGATCAAATCGGAAAAGTGATCAGGTCACAGGTCAGTGGTTTAACTGTCGGATGAACCGAAATTGAACTGTGATGTCATAATTATTTAATACATATATTAATAATTATTTTTAATAAAAAAAATAAGAATTAAGATGCATTCATTCAAAAAAATTTATAGTTTAAGATATATGTAATTTATATAAATATTTTTACATTGATGTTATTTGTAAAAATATTAATTATAATAATAAATGAGAGAAAATATGTTGAACACAACAAATAACCTACATCCACTATTAATATCAAATGTGGAGAGTTGGTCTAGTGGAAATGCTGTGAATCTATGTGTGCGGAGTGCTATGTTGGAACCCTCCCAGGAGCGTTTTTTTTAATGCATTGGAAGTTCGGCCAATTTGCACCCCTAGATCCGGTTAACTCGGTTTACCTGCAGATCTTACCCATTTTTTAATTTATTATTTTTTTTGAACAGCAAATAGAAGCTTTATTGATGAATTTAGCAGAGGATATGCAAAAATACATCAGCAGAGCAGACAAACTGCTAAATACATTAGGACAAGACCAAGATTGGTGAGAAACCAATCATACAGCTAACAAAAGAACAGACAAAGCACCAACTGAACAGAGCACCAAAAACTGAACAAAGCACCAAACTGGAACAAAACTACAGTTTGCATAAATTGACAGTTTCCAGACTATAACAAACCTTGCCTCACCCCTGAGATGTTATAAAGGAAATCTGAAATCGAAAAATGGAGCTCCTTAGAAGCAGCCTTAATCCATATAGCAAGCCTAATCAGAATCAGTTCTTGCAGCTCCTGCAAATTTGGGTGAGACTCATTGAAGCATCAATCATTCCTGTGCTTCCAGATTGACTAGAGTGTTACCAGAGGTATGGCGCGCCAAATCCGCTGTTCAGCTTTCCTACAAAGCTATCCTGACCACCATTGTAGCAGACCAAGGACAGAGTCAGGGACAACCCAAGAAACTCCCCACCACTGCAGCAGACCAGACCAGACTCTCCAAACAAATGGGCAGAGCATTAAAACATGCTCAATTGATTCCCGCTGAGATTTACAAAATATGCACAAAGTGGAGGCAGAACTATCCAACACTCCAATCCACTGCAAGAATACAGTAGTTTTGATCTTGTGCTTCCATGCGAGCCAACCGAAGAATTGCACCTTAGGAGGAAGAAACTTAATCCACACTAGACGACTGGAACTAACAGTACCTCCAGAGGCACTGCTGGTTTGATTGTATAGGTTAGACACAAAAGATTGCTCTGACTTGGCTGCTCTCCAAACTGCACTGTCCTGAGATTCCAGCTGAAATGAGGGGACTAAACCTACAATGCCATATAGCCTGACCCATTCATTCTTTTCCCAAACAAAGAGAGGCCTCCTGAATGTGAACAACCAATTTTTAGTTATACCAGAAACTTCCACAAAGTCCTTTAGCGGACCTTCCTTTTGTGAAGATAAACTGAAGAGCCGAGGGAACTCATCTTTTAGGCAAATATTTCCACACCAAGAATCGAACCAGAAGCTTATACGACAGCCATTGCCTACATTTAACTGGAGATTACTAGCATAGTAAAGTGAAAGAGCCTGGTTTTGTTCACCTGCTGCCACTTTGCCATTCCAGATATAAGAGGATGAGGTGTTTAAACTTGGGTTTGGAATCCATTTCCCATCAAGGAACCGATATTTACTACATAAAACCCTATACCATAGTGACATTGGTTTAGAAGCAAATCTCCACCACCATTTTAAGAGTAGACACATTCACGTCTCTGATTCTTCTAACCCCCAAACCACCTTGCTTTATACTCTCAGTAACCTCTGACCATTTCACTAAATGGATTTTATGCTTCAGATCTGGCCCTCCACATAAAAATAAGGCTTGAATTTTGTCTAACTCCTTGGCAATTCCCTCAGGAAGCTTAAATAATGATAAGTAGTACACAGGTATACTTGATAACACTGCTTTCACCAAGGTTAATCAACCTGCATAAGATAATAGCTTCCTTTTTCCAACCAGCTAGCCTTAGTTTTACCTTATCAACTACTGGTTTCCAAGTTTTCTTTCTTCTAGGATTTGCATCCAAGGGCAGACCTAGATACTTGATTGGTAAATTGTGGGTTTTGCAGTTCAAGAGGGAAGCAAACTCAGCAAGGGCAGATCCGGAGATGCCAATCCCACAAACCACACTTTTATGAAATGGGTTTACATGTATACTTGAATCGATCGAACTAGTCAGTCCGGTTTTAAAACCATTGAGAATATAAATAACTATATTTTAGATTATATATTTTTAAAACAAAGGCCATGTTCGAAAATGTGAATCCAATGTATTCTTTTGGATCTAAATATATACCTAGCATTCTTTTTAATAGTACTCACTAAGGAACGAGAATTAGAGCTTGTTTGGCTTAACTTCTTAAAAGTAGAAGTCCTTCATCTAGATGGACTTTGGCGGCAAAGGACTTTAAAAGTAAGGTCTTTTAAAAGTAGAGCTTCTTCTTTCTTTCTTTCTTTTTTTTTTTTTTAATTTTTAATTTTTAATTTTCTTTATTTTCATCATTTTGTATCACTAGATTACTTTGTACGATATTATTTACATTATTTCCTATCTTTTCCTTGGGCCAAGCTTTTATAAGTTCGGGACACAGTAATTTTTCAACTGTCAACTACCTTATATCTCTTGGAAGGATCTTTTCTTTATGTTTTAAAAAGAAGTACTATCCAAGCGAATAAGAATTCTCCCCAATTAAATAAACCAATCGACAATATACGAGGTTATATAAAAGAGTGACAGCAAATCAGTAATCCATCTAAAAAAAAAAAAGGGTAAAAATTTATCATTCCTATAATTAATTGCTTACCAACAATTGAACTAAATTCATGCCTCCAATAACCATCTTTATTATTGATTTTATGACTTTTTGGATAAAAATAAAATAAAATAAAAAGAAACTATAAATAAATAAATAAGACAAAAAATTATTCAAAAAATTAAAAATCGCAAAAAATATAAATAAATCATACACATCAGTTGTTCAAGTTGTTAACTATAATTATATATTCTTGTAGAAAATTATTTAGTTTTTTAGTCAAAATTTGTTATGCTTACATGGATGTCTCATTTTATGATTGGTTTATGTGTCAATAGACTTTTTCAATAATTACACATAATTCTCATGAAAGCAAAAACCATCTTTGTAATTGATTTAATTTAACCACAATGTTGACAAATATTAATCTATGCCATTGGCACAATGATGCATTTTCAATATAAATTTGTATTCATGTAGAAAACTGTTTAACATTTTTAGGCAAAATTTGTCTATGCTTGCATGGATGGTTAATATGCCAATGTTGTCAACGCATGACTATATGGAGAATCTCTCTCTCTCTCTCTCTCTCTCTCTCTCTCTCTCTCTCTCTTATCCCAAAGAAAAGTGCAAAAAGGGTTTAGTGTCTTCTCAAAGTTTCATTCATGATAAGGGATGGACTCTTTTGAGTAACAAATACCCCCCTCTTCCTACCAAACACTACAAAGGATTACTTTTCATAACAAGATTGAGGTCCTTCCTTTGGCTTACAAAACAAGACAAATCAAATACAGGTGTTTCACACCTTTGCTTACACCCCAAAGCACCCAACCTAGACACTTAATTGTAGTCCCAAAACACATCACTTTTTGGAGAGAGAGAGAGAGAGTGAGAGACTAATAAGTTGTTCACTTGCAATAGTAAAAGCCATTTTATGCTTCTTAAACAAGAATATTTGAATGTCAGCCAAAGTGGCCTCACTCCTCAATCATTCCCTTGCTCCTCTACATATATTCTTTAAGCTGAGTTTCTTTGCCTCCATTGCTTACAACAATCAGAAAAATAAGAAAAACAAAAACCATTTTTTCACCCTCGGATTTTAATTTTGCTGCCAAAATCATACTAAGGAATGGCACTTGTAGCCCCTGCCAAAATACTCATAGGCATCTCTTTGAATCAAGATGATAGCAAAGAGCTTCTCTCATGGGCAATCAACACACTAGCTCATCCAAATGACACCGTTGTCGCGCTACATGTTCTTGGTCAGCATTTTCTACCCAATTTTTACCAATCAATTTATTAATTTTTCATTCCAATCTTATACTAGATTAAAAAAAAAAAAAAAAAAAAATTTATAATAGTAATTCAACAATATTACATTACCCATGTTTTATTTCTTCTTTTTTTTATTTTTTTATTTTTTTATTTTTTAGAAATTTAACTGCATTGTTCTAGTTTATAAGATTTGAGACCTTGCAATGTATTATAATTCCTTTAGCAGTGACTCACATTTTAGTATTGGTAGAACAGTAGAGGACAAGAGGAAGAAGCAGGAGTCGATTGTGAATAGTCGAACACAGTATCGTCGCGCAAAAGCCTTTGTTATATCTGTGATGGGTGAATTTGCAAGAATCTGTCAGTGTAAGCAGGTATTTATCATTGTCCATACCACAATTTCATAAAATTCAGATCCCATTTTTATTTACCCAAAAAATAAAATAAAAAAAGCTACCATTGTTCAATAAAATTGGGCAATTTCAGGTGAACTTGGAGGCTAGAGTTGGGTTCAGCTCCAGTATTGGAAGAGGTCTAATTGAGGAAGCAAAAACCATGTCAGCAGAGTTTCTTCTCATTGGTTGCTCGAGAAACAGATCGAATAGGTGAGAAAAAATTGCATAGTAACATAACATTTGATGAACAATAGCTATCATGAACGATTTCTATCGTGTTTTTCTTATAGAATTTCACGCGAAAACATGAGGCATTGTTTTGAGCATGCCCCAGAAGGCTGTTCAGTGGTCTCACTTGGGAAACATGTCCTCTCGCGACAAAATTCAGATTCAAATTTTGAGCAAAATGAAGGTCTGTCCACACTAAAACTCTTTTTTCGGGGGGATATTTTTTCTTCTATTGGGCGCATTCTAATCTTTTAAATGTCTCCTCAGTTGAAAACCATAGACACTTGGAAGCTAAGAGCGAAAAGGCTTCTCCAAGAGCAGTGATAGACCTAAGCGATGGAGAATCGAACAACTCAGAAGAAGATAGCTCAAGTACCGGGGATTCAAGCATGACAGAGTCCCCTCCTCTGTCTCTTGGGTTGAAAAATGAATTAAGTTTTCGAAAACCATTATCGCCATTTCAACGCATTTCCTCTTTCCTCCGCTCATCGTTTGATTTCAATGGAAAAAATAGAAATGAAGTAACTTCCAATAAAGAAAAGCAGCAACCTCTATTGAGGTGCTTTAGCTATGAAGAGATTGCAAATGCCACAAATAATTTTCACCCCGGTACAAACAATCACATAGATAAATGTTACCAATGTGCTATTGTAATTCAATCAATAATATAAATAAAAAATATTTTTTTTTTGATTTATTTTGTAGATAATGTGGTAGGTCGAGGAGGGTATTCGGAGGTGTACAGAGGCGACCTTGGCGATGGACATACCATAGCAGTAAAGAGGCTAGCGAAAAACAATACCGATGAAAACAAGGAAAAAGAGTTCCTCGTGGAATTAGGTGTAATAGGACATGTCAACCATCCTAATACCGCGACCTTAGTTGGATGTTGCATTGAAAATGGACTCCACTTGATCTTCCACTTCTCTCCAAATGGAACTTTAGCTTCTGCATTACATGGTATGAAAATGGGGGGGAGGGGGGGAATTTAAAAATCAGGGCTTTTGAACTATTCTTAAGAGCAATGCTTGATGTTGATGGCAAAAATTTGTGTGTTTGTTTCTCAGGAAACTTGGACAAGTCACTTGAATGGCCGGTTAGATATAAAATAGCAGTTGGGATTGCAAGGGGTTTGCATTATCTTCACAAGTGTTGCAAGCACCGGATAATACACCGTGACATAAAAGCCTCTAATGTGCTTTTGGGGACAGATTATGAACCACAGGTGAACAACAAAACAACAATTTCAAGGGTTTTTTTATTTTTATTTTTTTTTATTTACAACAAAGTTTGATATATTTGAATTGAGTGGAGTTTCATAATCTGCATAGATTTCGGATTTTGGACTTGCGAAATGGCTGCCTAATAAATGGACTCACCACGCTGTGATTCCAATCGAGGGAACATTTGGATACTTGGCACCAGAGTACTTCATGCATGGAATTGTAGATGAGAAAATCGATGTTTTTGCATTCGGAGTTCTTCTTCTTGAGATCATTACTGGCCGGAGACCAGTTGACTCATCGAAGCAAAACCTTCTCTTATGGGTAATTAAGCACTTCCTCTGTAATGTAATTGAACAATTTCTTTTATTTATTTTTTATTTTTTATTTTTGGTTCCTATTTATAAATTTGATTGGGTTCATCAATTTGTAGGCAAAGCCACTAATGGAATCTGGTAACATCACTGAGTTAGTTGATCCGAAATTGGGAAAAAAATATGACTCGGATCAAATGCGTAGGTTAGTACTCACTGCTTCTTACTGTGTAAGGCAATCCTCGATATGGCGACCATCGATGAGTGAGGTATACAAAACTATTTCTTTGTCACATATGATATGTTCAATTTGTTTGAACTTTTAAACACTTTTTTTTTTTTTTTTTTTTTTTTTTTTTGCAGGTATTAGAACTACTAACATATGGTAATGATTCTGAGGATGCAAGGAGTTGGAGGATGCCAAAGCACAAATCTGAGGAGATAGATGATTACTCTATGATTTTTGGATATGACCTTCCATCAGATTTTAGTTTGGAGGAGATGTAGTGAGCTTGAAGACCCATTTCTCTTCTCTTTCTCTGTTTAGTAGTTGTGCAGGCTTTTTGTGATGAGAGGTAGATATGGTTAACTCATTGTAGGCAACTTGTTGGTTTGCTTCCCTCTAGAGTTGCTTTGACATATAATGGATAATTTGCCCATAAAATTATATCCCAATGCACTTGCAGCCACATGATATGACAAGAATCTGAAGACATGATTATGCGACTGAAATGCATTAGGAATGCGAGATAGAGGTTTTTAAGGGATTATTTGTCTCCAAATTTCTGTTCTTTATCCCAATGCACTTTCAACCGCATGATGTGACAGGAATATCAGAATAATAGAATTTTAAGGCATAATCATGTAATTGGAGTGTATTAGGGATGAGAGGCATGAATTTTGGAAACAGAAGATCCCATACTCTAATTTTATATAATGGGATTTTTATTTTATTATTATTATTATTGTTTCTCAATGTATTTTGGAAGTGTTTCATTATTGAACTTTTGTGGACAAAACATGGGTTGTTTTCAATATCTTGACATAAAGATTTGCCATATCCTTTAAATAACTCAAAATGCAAAAGATTTTTTTCAAGAAAAAAACAGCATGGTGAGGCCCCAACAAACAATATGTCACGCTCTAAAGATTATCTTGCCCCTTGCAAATTCAATGGGTTCTTTGAGATAGAGACTTGAGGTTCCCAAAATTGCAGTGATTGCCCTTTTGGATGGAAAGGGAAAAGTAAAAAAGCAATATAATTGCTAATTAACCAAATGAGAACAACTTAAATTATACTTCTAACAACTAATTGCTTTGAAAATAATTTGCTAATACGGAGGTTTCAACAGAATTCTCTCTCGTGAGTGAGCCAAACACGTGTATCTAAATATATTATTATCAAGGGGACCTATTTGATAACTAGTACAAGTTGAGTAGAATTATGAATCTCATGAGACGAAGTGATGAAATTGCTAATTTAGACTCGAGATCTAATTTACTCGTGTTTGTATATAGGCTTAATACACCAATACCAATTGCTCATATTTGTTTTGCACTAATTGATTGGGATTAGATGTATGAACTTTCGTAAAAGCTCTCATTACATCAAAATGCTTTTTTTTTTTTTTTTTTTCTTTTTTAGGTATTTATGTACAGTAGGAGCAAATCGTCTCTAAGACCATCTCCAACGCTTTAGCAAATTTGATATCAAATTCAAATTTTGATGAAAATGGTACTATTCATGGCTCCAACCGTTCACCAAACCTGATACCAAAATGAGATTTCATCAAAACTTTCATCAGATCGACGACGAAGTAATGAATTCATCAAAACACTGTTCCTGACCATTGAAAAGAGGAGCCGGTTGACCAACCGGTTGCCCGGCCGGTTGACCAACCGGTCAACCAGTGAAAGGTTCAAACAGTTCAAGGAAAAGAAGCTCAAACCGTAAAAAAAAAAAAAAAAAAAAAAAAAATTTGCCTAACCGGTCGACCGGCCAGTCGACCACCGGGTCGTCCCGGAAAAAGTTCAAAAAGTTCAAAAAAAAGTTCAAAAAATTCAAAAAAAAAAAAAAGAAAAAGAATTTTTTGGCCTAGCCGGTCAACCGGCCGGTCGACCACCCGGTTGTCCGGGACAAATTTGGTGAAAGGTGAACCGTTGGAGCATCTGTTAAAAAATTTGGTGAAATGGGTTATTTTTTACTCAAATTTGGTGAAAAATTTGAGTCACCGTTGGAGATGCTCTAATACATTAATTCCACGCTGCACTCTGTGGTGAGAATTTCAAAAAAGAATTTTCTGGCATGATCGTATGGTTGGAATGCTTTACGAATGGGAATAGAAATTTTGAGGATAAGAAAATCTCGTGTACTAATTCTATATGTTGGGATAATATAATTTTTTGGGGTACTTACCAATAGTCCTATTAACTAGACTTATTTACCTACAGGTCCTAACTAATAAATTTAACACTATACAAATAAGAAATTGATAAATTTATCACTATAAATTTATTCATAAAAACAAAGAGACTGATAAATTTATCACTATAAATTTATTTATAAAAATAAAAGACTGATAAATTTATTTTTATCACTTAATAAATTTATCAATAGGACTTAATGGGTAATAAGTCTCAAAAGTAGGACCTATTGGTAGTTTACCCTAATTTTTTTTATTATTATTATTTCCTATTTTGTCTTTTAGAATTGTTCCAGTATTTGAACTTTTAGCATGGGTTGTCCAAAGGTTGAGATGCATACAGATTTTCCAAACCCTTCAAATAACTCAAAATGCAAAAGATTTTTTCAAGAAAAGTTTAAAGAAAATTCATGGTGAGGCCCCAAAAACCAATAATATTGTCCCTTTTGAAGATAATGTTTTGGTTCCTTTTTGCCCATTTCCAAATGAGAAATGTTAGGGATCATGAAAAATTTTTCATGAAAAGAATCATGAAATATTTGTGACCCTTAGATTACCTTGATTAGTGTGTAATGCTTTATTCTAAGTGTAATTCAAAGGTCACAAATCTTTCATGATTATTTTC
Organism: Camellia granthamiana; assembly: GCA_036172215.1. NCBI lineage: Eukaryota > Viridiplantae > Streptophyta > Magnoliopsida > Ericales > Theaceae > Camellia > Camellia granthamiana. Next base: position 5,142 of record JAXFYN010001481.1, on the reverse strand, counting down.
ATGAAAGACTTTTCATGATACCTAGCATTGTTGTTTCCAAATTTAATCAATGGGGGCTCGCAGTGGTACCCACAGACACCTTGAAAGCAATTATGTCTTTTTATATTTTTGTTTTCCATAAAAAAAAAAAATAAATAAATAAAAATAAAAAAAATAAAATAAAATTCCATAAAAAAATCCATTTTTAGAAAATATAAAAAAGTTATTCTGTATACTGTTTTGGTATGAAAACAAAAACCATTGATGTTCTTGAATTTTTTTTTTTCCTCAAAAATACAAAACAAAGGAAACAAAAACAAACCGAATAGGCTTTAGGTTTCACGAATTGCAGTGATTATGATTTGTTTTCAAGAGCAAGCAACATAGTCCTCTAATCTAATTGCTAATTAGTCAAATGAAAAACAACTTTACTATTGATGAGATCAATCGAATAGTAAGTCGCTAAGGTTCAATCCAAAAAGTCTTCAGTTCGAGTCTTAATATTTTATTTCACTTGATATGCAAAGTTAGTAGCGGGTCACACATAATCAATCAAATTTGTGTTTGTGAAATGATTCTAAAAAATCTTGTCTATGAGTGATTCTTGCTTATTAAAAAAAGTTAGTAGCGGGTCACACATAACCAGTCAAATTTGTATTTGTGAAATGATTTTTAAAAACCTTGTCTAGAATAAGTTCTTGCTTATTAAAAAAAATGTTGTTAACAACTAATTGCTTCAAAAATGCTACACTCATGTTGAAGGTTTGAACCAAAATTTTCCTTCAAGAGTGTGCCAAACACATGTATAAAATTATATCATCATGTATGAGCTTAGGATTAATTTCAGTTAGCAAATTTTCATTTTTGATGATATACTATTAGTCCTATGATAATATGTTAATAAAGGTTTCTTTTGAAACCTCACTACAAGAAATAACACTTTTGCCGACTAAAAAATTGGTCGCTAAAAGTCCATTTTTAGTCGGCAAAAGTTATCCACAATCAATTTTTTTGATCGCTACTTTGGTCACCAATTGAGGGTCGGCAAAAGTAATTCGCGATCAAAATTTTTATTGGTCGGGAAAAGTTAGATTTGCCGACTAAATTTTTGGTCACTAAATATATCATTACTGTGACTAATCCATTTTGTCGGTAAAACACTTTGGTCGCGAAAAGTGATATTTTCTTGACCAAATATCTTAGTCGCCAATTGTCACAGTCCACGACCAAACAGATTAGTCGCCAAAAGTCAAAGAATCGCCGACTAACAATTTAGTCGCCAAAAGGTAAGGAATTGCCAATCAATGATTTTAGCCACAAAAGTGTAGAATTTGCGGACCAAATTTTTAGTCACCAAATCTTTTTTTTTTTTTTTTTTTGAGAACAATCAATTTTTTGTTTATAAACATTCAATCCAATATCGAACAAAATTCATTCAACCTAACTACAATTAAGGAACAATAACATTTAAAAAAGAAAAAGCAATGTTAAAGTATCTTAAAAATCCAAATTAAAATTACACGTATACAGCAAACCAAGCAATGAAGAACACTTAATGCTTTGCACAATATTGCCTCGGGATATTAGTTTCAAACCTTCAAATAAAATGTTTAAAAAAAAAAAAGAAAAAAAATGACAAAAGTTTACAAAAAAGATATGCTCGAAGAATTCCCAGTCTTTCATAACCTGGCCCAACTGTAAGTGTATCTCCAAGAAGCGAAGCGTGAACAGAAAAGATCAAAGAGACGACCAAGCAAGTAAGAATAATAAACAAACAGCAGTCTGTCCTCTTCCTTATGCTAGCCATCCCTGAAATGGTGATTGTGGCAATGATATTTAGGACTCAAAAGTATTATCTCAAATGCTTACTAATACAGTAATACTGCTATTGGTAGATTTCTTTCTCATATTCTCTACTTTCCAACGAAGACTTTGAAAATAATTTTATGGTCATCTCTCCTAGTAGTCAGTCATCTTAGAACCACAAATTATCATCTCAGTCACAATCATTGCCAATTAATTCATGGTCCACAATGAAGTCTGGAGTCTACACAATTTATGACTCAAAATGTTGAAAAACACAAAAAAATCCAATTGGCTTATCATGCTTGTGCTAGCTATCTTGGCAATTTTTCAAATGCACAAACAGAAGCAACCACTTTGTTTCCTCTATTTATTTATTTGTTTATTAAATACCATTACCTAAACCCTAAACCCTAAACCCTAAACCCTACGAAATCAAAGATGAACCAAATTAAACAAAGACAGTATTGGAATGCACAAACCACAATATTTTCAAAACATTAAATACATTAGAAAATAACTTATAGAAAATAACTTGCACTTACAATTGTTGTAATCTGCAAGGATCTTTTAATTAGGTTGAACAGAAAGGAGAAATGTAAACCTCACTCAGAGCACTCTAGTTTTCTTGCAAAACTGAAAAGTTGAAGAAAATTGAAAGTTGAAGTTTCTAAGTGATTACAATGAAATATATAGAACAAAATTAACTATGCAGCATGTGAACTGGCTGAAGGCAGCTGGCATCTTTCGGCTGATTGATTGATCAGTTGAGCAGCTTTAACAAAAGTTGTAGAACAAAATTAACTATGCAGCATGTGAACTGGCTGAAGGCAGCTGGCATCTTTCGGCTGATTGATTGATCAGTTGAGCAGCTTTAACAAAAGTTGATTGACCAAATAGTGATGTGAACAGTAAAGTAGCTTTTACTATTCATCACTTTCGGTGGAGCATGTGAATAAAGGAATCAGAATAAATACAAATTGGCAGCTTTTCTCAAAAGAGTATTGATTGAAGCCAATTTTGTATTTATAAAGAATCCTAAGTTGATTAGGCATATGGATCCTGAGCATCTTGAAACTCGGGTCGTCCATATGGAATGGATTGAGTAGTTGATCCTTCAGAAGATGGAGCTGAACTTTCTGAACCTTCTTTTGAACCATCTGAACTAGTTGATTTAGCCTGAGCACGATCCACAAGTTGCCGAGCCATCTGGAACATTTCATCACGGGAGGGCCTGGACTTGTCTTTGGATTTAGCTTTGGGCTGAGCAAGAGGTGAAATGGGCTTAGCCTTTGATTTGGATTTTGACTTGGGTCTTGAATGATCCTTGGGCTGGTCCGGAATAATAGGAACTTTGGACTTTCCCTTGGATTTGGATTTGGAGGATCGAGGCTTGGAACCACTAGAAGAGGGGCTTCCAAGATTGACTGGAGGAAGACTGGGCTGACTTCCTTGACTGATTGCAGCAATTGGGTTCTGCTGGGCTTTAACTGTGGCAGGAGTTGGAGCACATTGATCCGGAGGAAATTCCTCATGAACAATTTCAATAATGCGGGGCACATTGAACTTGGCCCACCATTTGACTGAATGTTGGCGGATAATTATGTTGTCATCAATCCCATAATGCCATTTAAATATCCAAGGGATTTTATATTTGGATATAAAAGTGAGCAAGATAGGAAATTGCCTCTGATGAGCTGTAAATGGGTAAACAGTAGCAAAATAGGCAATTGTTTCATTGAGGGAACTGGGGAGGATTTCTGAAATGGCGCCATAATGTGTCCACCATCTCACAAACCAGGTTGGTAACTCGGATTTGAATTTTTGATCAAAGGAAATAAACCAGGAGTGACTAAAAGACTCATTTTGGTACAAGAACAATTTGAACCAAGCATCAATATAATCATGATAATTATATGCAATGGAGTGACCAGGTAGATCTCGAAGCAGATTAGGATTGCCCCATTCTGCAAGAGAAACAATATTATGAATGTAGAGTGAATGGTATAGGATCTTGTAAGCATAAGTTCGATCCTGAATGGGTTTGATCAAGATGGAATGATGGTTGAGCAGAATATCTTTGTAATAGGAGAGGTTTTTCTCTGGAGGTGAAGAAATAAAATGACATCCAGAGCCAAAATGGAATTGAACAATTTCATGAATAGTTTGATTTCTAGGGTGACTAGGTTCTTTGTAGAACAAGTTTGTAACATGTGATCTGGTGTACTCAGTTCGAGGAGGGCGAACTTGGTTGATTGGTAGTGGAGTAACTGAAACAGATTGGCTAGAGGCAAAAGGATCATTAGCCAATGCTAATGAGTAATCAGGACGGTGAATGGTACCAAGAGTATGGTATCGGTTAATTAGGTCAATTGATTTGGATGGATGAACTGACTCCAAAGGAGGAGGAACTATGAGTTGATTAGGTTTACTGGAACCAGAAGAGGGAACCAAAGCCTTTGAAGGAGGCCTTGGGCGAGACATCTGTGAAATAGGGAACAAAGATTAGCAACCAGAAAGAAGATCTAAATAATTCTGGTAATAGAACAAATCATTGTAGTAATTATGACGTAAAATACGTCGAGCTTGTAACTGTTGATGATTGATGTATTGGGCTCGTTTAGTAGTAGGTCTGGCTGATTTAAGACGGGTAATACGGCGGTTAACTTGTCGGATCAGGGTTTGGTAATGGATAATTTGGGTTTTAACATAAGAAATGTGTGGAGTAGCACTCATCCCTTACCCCCCTGTAAAAATTCCCGGGTAAGAAAATCAGGTAGGGAATTTTGACAACCAGGAATGTAAGTAATGTCGAAATCAAAAATACTTAAAATAGATTGCCAACGGGCAAAAATTTGTTTACTAGCAAGATTTTGAACATCTTTTTCCAAAACATATTTAGCAGATTTGCAATCAACACGAAGTAAAAATTTTTTATTTAAAATATCATCTTGAAATTTTTGAATACATAAAACAGTAGATAAAATTTCTTTTTTAATAGTACTGTAATTTAATTGTGCAGTATTCCAGACACCAGAATGAAAACGAACAATTTGTTCAGGTGACTGAGGAGTAACTTGCTGGAGGAGAACACCACCATATCCAATATCAGAAGCATCGGTTTGAATGATTTTGAAGGAATTCTCAGTAGGAATACCAAGACAAGGAAGAGATTGAACATATTTTTTAACTTGTTGAACAACAGCAGTATGAGTAGACGACCAAGGAGGAGGATTATCTTTTAATCTATCAAACAAAGGTTGACAGATTTTCCTAAGGTCTTGATAGAAGTCAGCAATGTAATTAAGGGAACCTAAGAACCTTTGTAATTGAGTTTTATCAAGTATTTCATCAGGGAAC
>JAXFYN010001480.1:0-26000 GCA_036172215.1 Camellia granthamiana | reverse complement strand
AGAGAGAGAAAGAACCAAAGAGAGAGAAAGAAAGATTGTAGCAGATCCTGATTTTGTGTATTTCAACAGATAATAAAATTGAAAAGATAAAAATAAATTGAACATTGTGACTGGTTTGTTGAACAGATAACAAATTTTGGATAGATATTTGAACAGATAAGAGATTAAAATTGAACTGATAACAAAATCTTGAAAAAAAATTGAAAAGATAGGGAAAAAAGTGAACAGATAGTCAACTTTTCTGAATATATAGACAAAAAAAAATAATTAAACACTAAAATGTAAATTTGAACAGATAGAAAAAAAATTAACAGATAAATTAAGGAGTAAAATTGAAAACAAAACGTCTTTCAAAACAAACAAAAGGACTTCTGACCAAATTATTTTACTCAATGCCTGCAGAGGACCATCGAAGGAGAAGACTCCATTGATCCAGCTCCTTATGGATAGTTTTTTTTTTCAAGCACACAGACCCATTTCTTCCGCTTTTTTTTTTTTTTAAGTTTTTGATCTGTGTTGTTGTTCAACGATGAAACAAATTGCAACAGATAGTTGTAAATGAAAAAAAAATTTAAAAATTAAGCAGATAAAAATATTTAAAAAATTGAACAAATATATATATATACTTGATCATATGTGAGAAAGAATTTCAATGGATAGAGAGAAGGAACCAAAGAGAGAGAAAGAAAGATTGCAACAGATCCTGATTTGGTGTATTTCAACAAATAATAAAATAGAACAGCTAAAAATAAATTGAACATTATGACTGGTTCGTTGAACAGATAAGAAATTTTGGATAGATATTTGAACAGATAAGAGATTAGAATTGAACTGATAACAAAATCTAGAAAAAAATTTGAAAAGATAGGGAAAAAAAGTGAACAGATAGTCAACTTTTTTGAATATATGGACAAAAACAAAAATTAAACACTAAAATGTAAATTTGAACAGATAGAAAAAAAAATTCAACAGATAAATTATGGAGTAAAATTGAAAACGAAACGTCTTTCAAAACAAACAAAAGGACTTCTCACCAAATTATTTTACTCAATGCCTGCAGAAGACCATCGGAGGAGAAGACTCCATTGATCCAGCTCCTTATGGACAATTTTTTTTTTTTAAGCACACAGACCCAATTCTTCCACTTTTTTTTTTTTTTAAGTTTTTGATCTGTGTTGTTGTTCTACGATGAAACAAATTGCAACAGATAGTTGTAAATGAAAAAAAAATTAAAAATTAAGCAGATAAAAATAATTAAATAAATTGAACATATATATATATACTGGATTATATGTGAGAAAGAATTTCAACATATAGAGAGAAAGAACCAAAGAGAGAGAAAGAAAGATTGCAGCAGATCCTGATTTTGTGTATTTCAACAGATAATAAAATTGAAAAGATAAAAATAAATTGAACGTCGTGACTGGTTCGTTGAACAGATAAGAAATTTTAGATAGATATTTGAACAGATAAGAGAATAAAATTGAACTGATGACAAAATCTTGAAAACAAATTGAAAAGATATGGAAAAAAGTGAACAGATAGTCAACTTTTCTGAATATATAGACAAAAAAAAATAATTAAACACTTAAATGTAAATTTGAACATATAGAAAAAAAAATTCAACAGATAAATTAAGGCGTAAAATTGAAAACAAAACGTCTTTCAAAACAAACAAAAAGACCTCGGACCAAATTATTTTACTCAATGCCTGCAGAGGACCATCGGTGGAGAAGACTCCATTGATCCAGCTCTTTATGGACAGTTTTTTTTCAAGCACACAGACCCAATTCTTCCACTTTTTTTTTTTTTTTTTTTTAAAGTTTTTGATCTGTGTTGTTGTTCAACGATGAAACAAATTGCAACAGATAGTTGTAAATGAAAAAAAAATTAAAAATTAAGCATATAAAAATATTAAAATAATTGAACAGATATATATATATACTGAATTATATGTGAGAAAAAATTTCAACAGATAGAGAGAAAGAACGAAAGAGAGAAAAAGAAAGATTGCAACAGATCCTGATTTGGTGTATTTCAAATGATAATAAAATTGAACACATAAAAATAAATTGAACATTCTGACTGGTTCGTTGAACAGATAAGAAATTTTGGATAGATATTTTAACAGATAAGAGATTAAAATTTAATTGATAATAAAATCTAGAAAAAAATTTGAAAAGATACGGAAAAAAAGTGAACAGATAGTCAACTTTTTTAAATATATAGACAAAAAATAATAATTAAACACTAAAATGTAAAATTCAACAGATAGAAAAAAAATTCAACAGATAAATTAAGGAGTAAAATTGAAAACAAAACGTCTTTCAAAACAAACAAAATGACTTCTGACCAAATTATTTTACTCAATGCCGGCAGAGGATCATCGGATGAGAAGACTCCATTGATCTTGCTCCTTATGGACAGTTTTTTTTTCAAGCACACAGACCCAATTCTTCCACTTTTTTTTTTTTTTTTTTTAAGTTTTTGGTCTATGATGTTGTTCTACGATGAAACAAATTGCGACAGATAGTTGTAAATGAAAAAAAAAATTCAAAATTAAGCAGAGAAAAATATTTAAAAAATTGAACAGATATACATATACTGGATTATATGTGAGAAAAAATTTCAACATATAGAGAGAAAGAACCAAAGAGAAAGAAAGAAAGATTGTAACAGATCCTGATTTGGTGTATTTCAACGATAATAAAATTAAAAAGATAAAAATAAATTGAACATTGTGACTGGTTTGTTGAACAGATAAGAAATTTTGGATAGATATTTGAACAGATAAGAGATTAAAATTGAATTGATAATAAAGTCTAGAAAAAAATTTGAAAAGACACGGAAAAAAAAGTGAACAGATAGTCAACTTTTTCGAATATATAGACAAAAAAAATAATTAAACACTAAAATGTAAATTTGAACTGATAGATAAAAAAATTAACAGATAAATTAAGGAGTAAAATTGAAAACAAAACGTCTTTCAAAACAAAAAAAAGGACTTCTGACCAAATTATTTTACTCAATGCCTGCAGAGGACCATCGAAGGAGAAGACTCCATTGATCCAGCTCCTTATGGACAGTTTTTTTTTTCAAGCACACAGACCCATTTCTTCCGCTTTTTTTTTTTTTTTAAGTATTTGATCTGTGCTGTTGTTCAACGATAAAACAAATTGCAACAGATAGTTGTAAATGAAAAAAAAAATTTAAAAACTAAGCAAATAAAAATATTAAAAAAATTAAACAGATATATATATACTTGATTATATGTGAGAAAGAATTTCAACAGATAGAGAGAAGGAACCAAAGAGAGAGAAAGAAAGATTGCAACAGATCCTGATTTGCTGTATTTCAACAAATAATAAAATAGAACAGCTAAAAATAAATTAAACATTATGACTGGTTCGTTGAACATATAAGAAATTTTGGATAGATATTTGAACAGATAAGACATTAGAATTGAACTGATAGTAAAATCTAGAAAAAAATTTGAAAAGATAGGGAAAAAAAGTGAACAGATAGTCAACTTTTTTGAATATATAGACAAAAAATAATAATTGAACACTAAAATGTAAATTTGAATAGATACAAAAAAAATTCAACAGATAAATTATGGAGTAAAATTGAAAACGAGACGTCTTTCAAAACAAACAAAAGGACTTCTCACCAAATTCTTTTACTCAATGCCTGCAGAAGACCATCGGAGGAGAAGACTCCATTGATCCAGCTCCTTATGGACAGTTTTTTTTTTTTCAAATACACAGATCCAATTCTTCCACTTTTTTTTTTTAAGTTTTTCATCTGTGTTGTTGTTCTACGATGAAACAAATTGCAACAGATAGTTGTAAATGAAAAAAAAAATTAAAAATTAAGCAGATAAAAATAATTAAATAAATTGAACATATATATATATATACTGGATTATATGTGAGAAACAATTTCAACATATAGAGAGAAAGAACCAAAGAGAGAGAACGAAAGATTGCAGCAGATCCTGATTTTGTTTATTTCAACAGATAATAAAATTGAAAAGATAAAAATAAATTGAACATTGAGACTGGTTCGTTGAACAGATAAGAAATTTTGGATAGATATTTTAACAGATAAGAGATTAAAATTTAATTGATAATAAAATCTAGAAAAAAATTTAAAAAGATAGGAAAAAAAATGAACAGATAGTCAACTTTTTTAAATATATAGACAAAAAATAATAATTAAACACTAAAATGTAAATTTGAACAGATAGAAAAAAAATTCAACAGATAAAGTAAGGAGTAAAATTGAAAACAAAACGTCTTTCAAAACAAACAAAAGGACTTCTGACCAAATTATTTTACTCAATGCCTGCAGAGGACCATCGAAGGAGAAGACTCCATTGATCCAGCTCCTTATGGACAGTTTTTTTTTTTCAAGCACAAAGACCCATTTCTTCCGCTTTTTTTTTTTTTTTAAGTATTTGATCTGTGCTGTTGTTCAACGATGAAACAAATTGCAACAGATAGTTGTAAATGAAAAAAAAATTTAAAAATTAAGCAGTTAAAAATATTAAAAAATTGAACAGATATATATATACTTGGTTATATGTGAGAAAGAATTTCAACAGATAGAGAGAAGGAACCAAAGAGAGAGAAAGAAAGATTGCAACAGATCCTGATTTGGTGTATTTCAACATATAATAAAATAGAATAGCTAAAAATAAATTGAACATTATGACTGGTTCGTTGAACAGATAAGAAATTTTGGATAGATATTTGAACAGATAAGAGATTAGAATTGAACTGATAATAAAATCTAGAAAATTTTTTTGAAAAGATAGGGAAAAAAAGTGAACAGATAGTCAACTTTTTTGAATACATAGAAAAAAAATAATAATTGAACACTAAAATGTAAATTTGAACAGATAGAAAAAAAAATTCAACAGATAAATTATGGAGTAAAATTGAAAACGAAACGTCTTTCAAAACAAACAAAATGACTTCTCACCAAATTATTTATCTCAATGCCTGCAACAGACCATCGGAGGAGAAGACTCCATTGATCCAGCTCCTTATGGACAGTTTTTTTTTTTTCAAGCACACAGACCCAATTCTTCCACTTTTTTTTTTTTTAAGTTTTTGATCTGTGTTGTTGTTCTACGATGAAACAAATTGCAACAGATAGTTGTAAATGAAAAAAAAAAATAAAAATTAAGCAGATAAAAATAATTAAATACATTGAACATATATATATACTGGATTATATGTGGGAAAGAATTTCAACATATTGAGAGAAAGAACAAAAGAGAGAGAACGAAAGATTGCAGCAGATCCTGATTTTGTGTATTTCAACAGATAATAAAATTGAAAAGATAAAAATAAATTGAACATTGTGACTGGTTCGTTGAACAGATAAGAAATTTTGGATAGATATTTTAACAGATAAGAGATTAAAATTTAATTGATAATAAAATCTAGAAAAAAATTTGAAAAGATAGGGGAAAAAAGTGAACAGATAATCAACTTTTTTAAATATATAGACAAAAAATAATAATTAAACACTAAAATGTAAATTTGAACTGATAGAAAAAAAATTCAACAGATAAATTATGGAGTAAAATTGAAAACAAAACGTCTTTCAAAACAAACAAAATGACTTCTGACCAAATTATTTTACTCAATGCCTGCAGAGCACCATCGGATGAGAAGAGTCCATTGATCTAGCTCCTTATGGACAGTTTTTTTTTCAAGCACACAGACCCAATTCTTCCACTTTTTTTTTTCTTTTTTTTTTTTTAAGTTTTTGATATGTGATGTTGTTCTACGATGAAACAAATTGCAACAGATAGTTGTAAATGAAAAAAAAAATTAAAAATTAAGCAGATAAAAATAATTAAATAAATTGAACATATATATATACTGGATTATATGTGAGAAAAAATTTCAACGTATAGAGAGAAAGAACCAAAGAGAGAGAAAGAAAGATTGCAACAGATCCTGATTTGGTGTATTTCAACAGATAATAAAATTAAAAAGATAAAAATAAATTGAACATTGTGACTGATTTGTTGAAAAGATAGGAAATTTTGGATAGATATTTGAACAGATAAGAGATTAAAATTGAATTGATAATAAAGTCTAGAAAAAAATTTGAAAAGACAGGGAAAAAAAGTGAACAGATAGTCAACTTTTTCGAATATATAGACAAAAAAAAATAATTGAACACTAAAATGTAAATTTGAACAGATAGATAAAAAAATTAACAGATAAATTAAAGAGTAAAATTGAAAACAAAACGTCTTTCAAAACAAACAAAAGGACTTCTGACCAAATTATTTTACTCAATGCCTGCAGAGGACCATCGAAGGAGAAGACTCCATTGATCCAGCTCCTTATGGACAGTTTTTTTTTTTCAAGCACACAGACCCATTTCTTCCCTTTTTTTTTAAGTATTTGATCTGTGCTGTTGTTCAACGATGAAACAAATTGCAACAGATAGTTGTAAATAAAAAAAATTAAAAATTAAGCAGATAAAAATATTAAAAAAATTGAACAGATATATATATATATACTTGATTATATGTGAGAAAGAATTTCAACAGATAGAGAGAAGGAACCAAAGAGAGAGAAAGAAAGATTGCAACAGATCCTGATTTGGTGTATTTCAACAGATAATAAAATAGAACAGCTAAAAATAAATTGAACATTATGACGGGTTCATTGAACAAATAAGAAATTTTGGATAGATATTTGAACAGATAAGATATTAGAATTGAACTGATAATAAAATCTAGAAAAAAATTTGAAAAGATAGGGAAAAAAAGTAAACAGATAGTCAACTTTTTTGAATATATAGACAAAAAATAATAATTGAACACTAAAATGTAAATTTGAACAGATACAAAAAAAATTCAACAGATAAATTATGGAGTAAAATTGAAAACGAAACGTCTTTCAAAACAAACAAAAGGACTTCTCACCAAATTATTTTACTCAATGCCTGCAGAAGACCATCGGAGGAGAAGACTCTATTGATCCAGCTCCTTATGGACAGTTTTTTTTTCAAGCACACAGACCCAATTCTTTCAATTTTTATTTTATTTTATTTTTTTTTTTAAGATTTTGATCTGTGTTGTTGTTCTACGATGAAACAAATTGCAACAGATAGTTGTAAATGAAAAAAAAATTAAAAATTAAGCAGATAAACATAATTAAATAAATTGAACATATATATATACTGGATTATATGTGAGAAAGAATTTCAACATATAGAGAGAAAGAACCAAAGAGAGAGAAAGAAAGATTGCAGCAGATCTTGATTTTGTGTATTTCAACAGATAATAAAATTGAAAAGATAAAAATAAATTGAACATTGTGACTGGTTCGTTGAACAGATAAGAAATTTTAGCTAGATATTTGAACAGATAAGAGATTAAAATTGAACTGATGACAAAATCTTGAAAAAAAATTCAAAAGATATGGAAAAAAGTGAACGGATAGTCAACTTTTCTGAATATATAGACAAAAAAAAAATAATTAAACACTTAAATGTAAATTTGAACATATAGAAAAAAAAATTCAACAGTTAAATTAAGGCGTAAAATTGAAAACAAAACGTCTTTCAAAACAAACAAAAAGACTTCGGACCAAATAATTTTACTCAATGCCTACAGAGGACCATCGGAGGAGAAGACTCCATTTATCCAGCTCCTTATGCACCGTTTTTTTTCAAGCACACAGACCCAATTCTTCCATTTTTTTTTGTATATTTTTTTAAGTTTTTGATCTGTGTTGTTGTTCAACGATGAAACAAATTGCAACAGATAGTTGTAAATGAAAAAAAATTAAAAAATTAAGCATATAAAAATATTAAAATAATTCAACAGATATATATATACTGAATTATATGTGAGAAAGAATTTCAACAGATAGAGAGAAAAAACCAAAGAGAGAGAAAGAAAGATTGCAACAGATCCTGATTTGGTGTATTTCAAATGATAATAAAATTGAACACATAAAAATAAATTGAACATTGTGACTGGTTCGTTCAACAGATTAGAAATTTTGGATAGATATTTTAATGGATAAGAGATTAAAATTTAATTGATAGTAAAATCTAGAAAAAAATTTGAAAAGATAGGGAAAAAAAGTGAACAGATAGTCAACTTTTTTAAATATACAGACAAAATAATAATTAAACACTAAAATGTAAATTTGAACAGATAGAAAAAAAATTCAACAGATAAATTAAGGAGTAAAATTGCAAACAAAACGTCAAAACAAACAAAATGACTTCTGACCAAATTATTTTACTCAATGCCTGCAGAGGACCATCGGAGGAGAAGACTCCATTGATCTAGCTCCTTATGGACAGTTTTTTTTTCAAGCACATAGACCCAATTCTTCCACCTTTTTTTTTTTTTTTAAAGTTTTTGATCTGTGATGTTTTTCTACGATGAAGCAAATTGCAACAGATAGTTGTAAATGAAAAAAAAATTAAAAATTAAACAGAGAAAAATATTTAAAAAATTGAACAGATATACATATACTGGATTATATGTGAGAAACAATTTCAACATATAGAGAGAAAGAACCAAAGAGAAAGAAAGAAAGATTGCAACAGATCCTGATTTGGTGTATTTCAACAGATAATAAAATTAAAAAGATAAAAATAAATTGAACATTGTGACTGGTTTGTTGAACAGATAAGAAATTTTGAATAGATATTTGAACAGATAAGAGATTAAAATTGAATTGATAATAAAGTCTACAAAAAAATTTGAAAAGACAGGGAAAAAAAGTGAAAAGATAGTCAACTTTTTCGAATGTATAGACAAAAAAAAAAATAAACACTAAAATGTAAATTTGAATAGATAGAAAAAAAAATTAACAGATAAATTAAGGAGTAAAATTGAAAACAAAACGTCTTTGAAAACAAACAAAATGACTTCTGACCAAATTATTTTACTCAATGCCAGCAGAGGACCATCGAAGGAGAAGACTCCATTGATCCAGCTCCTTGTGGACAGTTTTTTTTTCAAACACACAGACCTATTTCTTCCGCTTTTTTTTAAAGTATTTGATCTGTGCTGTTGTTCAACGATGAAACAAATTACAACAGATAGTTGTAAATGAAAAAGAAAAATTTAAAAATTAAGCAGATAAAAATATTATAAAAATTGAACAGATATATATACACTTGATTATATGTGAGAAAGAATTTCAACAGATAGAGAGAAGGAACCAAAGAGAGAGAAAGAAAGATTGCAACAGATCCTGATTTGGTGTATTTCAACAGATAATAAAATAGAACTGCCAAAAATAAATTGAACATTATGACTGGTTCGTTGAACAGATAAGAAATTTTGGATAGATATTTGAACAGATAAGAGATTAGAATTGAACTGATAATAAAATCTAGAAAAAAATTTGAAAAGATAGGGAAAAAAAGTGAACAGATAGTCAACTTTTTTGAATATATAGACAAAAAATAATAATTGAACACTAAAATGTAAATTTGAACAGATACAAAAAAAATTCAACAGATAAATTATGGAGTAAAATTGAAAACGAAACGTCTTTCAAAACAAACAAAAGGACTTCTCACCAAATTATTTTACTCAATGCCTGCCGAAGACCATCGGAGGAGAAAACTACATTGATCCAGCTCCTTATGGACAGTTTTTTTTTCAAGCACACAGACGCAATTTTTTATTTATTTATTTTTTTTAAGTTTTTGATCTGTGTTGTTGTTCTACGATGAAACAAATTGCAACAGATAGTTGTAAATGAAAAAAAAATTTAAAATTAAGCAGATAAAAATAATTAAATAAATTGAACATATATATATACTGGATTATATGTGAGAAAGAATTTCAACATATAGAGAGAAAGAACCAAAGAGAGAGAAAGAAAGATTGCAGCAGATCCTGATTTTGTGTATTTCAACAGATAATAAAATTGAAAAGATAAAAATAAATTGAACATTGTGACTGGATCGTTGAACAGATAAGAAATTTTAGCTAGATATTTGAACAGATAAGAGATTAAAATTGAACTGATGACAAAATCTTGAAAAAAAATTGAAAAGATAGGGAAAAAAGTGAACAGATAGTTAACTTTTCTGAATATATAGACAAAAAAAAATAATTAAACACTTAAATGTAAATTTGACCATATAGAAAAAAAAATTCAACAGATAAATGAATGCGTAAAATTGAAAACAAAACGTCTTTCAAAACAAACAAAAAGACTTCGGACCAAATAATTTTACTCAATGCCTGCAGAGGACCATCGGAGGAGAAGACTCTATTGATCCAGCTCCTTATGGACAGTTTTTTTTTTCAAGCACATAGACCCAATTCTTCCACTTTTTTTATTTTTTTTTTAAGTTTTTGATCCGTGTTGTTGTTCTACGATGAAACAAATTGCAACCGATAGGTGTAAATGAAAAAAAAATTAAAAATTAAGCAGATAAAAATTATAAAATAAATTGAACAGATATATATATACTGGATTATATCTGGGAAAGAATTTCAAAAGATAGAGCGAAAGAACCAAAGAGAGAGAAAGAAAGATTGGAACAGATCCTGATTTGGTGTATTTCAACAGATAATAAAATTGAACAGATAAAAATAAATTGAACATTGTGACTGGTTTGTTGAACAGATAAGAAATTTTGGATAGATATTTGAACAGATAAGAGATTAAAATTGAATTGATAACAAAATCTGGAAAAAAAAAGTGAACAGATAGTCAACTTTTTTGAATATATAGATAAAAAATAATAATTAAACACTAAAATGTAAATTTGAACAGATAGGAAAAAAAAATTCAACAGATAAATTATGGAGTAAAATTGAAAACAAAACGTCTTTCAAAACAAATAAAAGGACTTCTCATCAAATTATTTCACTCAATGCCTGCAGAGCACCATCGGAGGAGAAGACTCCATTGATCCAGCTCTTTATGGACAGTTTTTTTTTTCAACCACACAGACCTAATTCTTCCACTTTTTTTTTTTTTTTAAAGTTTTTGATCTGTGTTGTTGTTCTACAATGAAACAAATTGCAACAGAGAGTTGTAAACGAAAAAAAAAATTAAAAATTAAGCAGATAAAAATATTAAAAAAATTGAACAGATATATATACTAGATTATATGTAAGAAAGAATTTCAACAGGTAGAGGGAAAGAACCAAAGAGAGAGAAAGAAAGATTGCAACAGATCTTGATTTGGTGTATTTCAACAGATAATAAAATTGAACAGATAAAAATAAATTGAACATTGTGACTAGTCTGTTGAACGATAAGAAATTTTGGATAGATATTTGAACAGATAAGAGATTAAAATTGAATTGATAACAAAATCTTGAAAAAAATTTGAAAAGATAGGGAAAAAAAGTGAACAGATTGTCAACTTTTTTGAATATATAAAGAAAAAAATAATAATTAAACACTAAAATGTAAATTTGAACAGATAGAAAAAAAAATTCAACAGATAAATTAAGGGGTAAAATTGAAAGCAAAACGTCTTTCAAAAAAAAAAAAGGACTTCTCACCAAATTATTTTACTCAATGCCTGCAGAGGACCATCGGAGGAGAAGACTCCATTGATCCAGTTCCTTATGGACAGTTTTTTTTTTAAGCACACAGACCCAATTCTTTCACTTTTTTGGTTTTGTTTTGTTTTGTTTTTTAAGTTTTTGATCTGTGTTGTTGTTCTACGATGAAACAAATTGCAACAGATAGCTGTAAATGAAAAAAAATTAAAAATTAAGAAGATAAAAATAAAAAAAAAAAAATTGAACAGATATATATATACTAGATTATATGTGAGAAAGAATTTGAACAGATAGAGAGCAAAACCAAAGAGAGAGAAAGAAAGATTACAACTGATCCTAATTCGGTGTATTTTAACAGATAATAAAATTGAACAGATAAAAATAAATTGAACATTGTGACTGGTTTGTTGAACAAATAAGAAATTTTGGATAGATATTTGAACAAATAAGAGATTAAAATTGAATTGATAATAAAACGAGAAAAAAAATTGAAAAGATAAGGAAAAAAAGTGAACAGATAGTCAGCTTTTTTGAATATATAGACAAAAAAAAATAATTAAATACTAAAATATAGATTTGAACAGATAGAAAAAAATTCAACAGATAAATTAAGTAGTAAAATTGAAAACAAAGCGTCTTTCACAACAAAGAAAATGACTTCTCACCAAATTATTTTACTCAATGCCTGCAGAGGACCGTCGGAGGAGAAGACTCCATTCATCCAGCTCCTCATAGATAGTTTTTTTTTTCAAACACACAGACCCAATTCTTCCACTTTTTTTTTTTTTTTAAAGTTTTTGATCTGTGTTGTTGTTCTACGATGAAACAAATTGCAACAGATAGTTACATATGAAAAAAAAAAATAAAAATTAAGCAGATAAAAATATTTAAAAAATTGAACAGATATATATATACTGGATTATATGTGAGAAAAAATTTCAACAGATAGAGAGAAAGAACCAAAGAGAGAGAAAGAAAGATTGCAACAGATCCTGGTTTGGTGTATTTCAACAGATAATAAAATTAAACAGATAAAAATATATTGAACGTTGTGACTAGTTTTTGAACAGATAAGAAATTTTGGATAGATATTTGAACAGATAAGAGATTAAAACTGAATGGATAACAAAATCTAGAAAAAAATTTGAAAAGATAGGGAAAAAAAGTGAACAGATAGTCAACTTTTTTGAATATATAGACCAAAAAAAATAATTAAACACTTAAATGTAAATTTGAACATATAGAAAAAAAAAATTCAACAGATAAATTACGGAGTAAAATTTAAAACAAAACGTCTTTCCCAACAAACAAAATGACTTCTCACCAAATTATTTTGCTCAATGCCTGCAGAGGACTATCGGAGGAGAAGACTTATAGCGACCCCGGTCTTTTCCCATTTGATTATTATGTCCGGACTTAGATTCCGTAGATTCTATCCTTGTGTAATTGTTGTTGTCATCCTATATTTTCTTATTTGGAGTTATAGGATGGGTTGGGCAGGTTTGGAACAGGTTGGTTGATCTTAGGAACCAAAAACTAGTTGCCCAGATTTTGGCTTGTCCGCTCGAGCAGGGAGTTTGACGCTCGAGCGGGGACTTGTTGTCGCTTGTCCGCTCGAATGGAAGTTTTGGCGCTCGAGCGGGAAAAACACCCATCCAGTAGTTCTAGTGCAGGGTTGGACGCTCGAGCTGGAGTTGGGCCGCTCGAGCGTAAGTGTGTGAGTGCCGCTCGAGCGGAAAGTTGGGAGCTCGAGCGGGGACCTGCTGTGTCGAGATGCTGGGAGCATGCATTCGCCGCTCGAGCGTGGGAGTGTCCGCTCGAGCGGGAGTCTGTGAGTGTCCGCTCGAGCGTAGGTCTGTCCGCTCGAGCGGAGAGACGGGGTATAAAATCGTATTTTAGCGTTTTAAAGCAGTTTTTCATCTTCTTTTCAGATTCTAAACCCTAGGTCCGACTTCTCTTTGCCTCTAAACACCTTCTCTCCTAGGATTGATCTAGTTAGGGTGTGTTTTTACCCTAGTTGCTTTACAAAAAGGTAGAGGAGAGTGAGGGCTTTCATTTAATCTGAACAAACTTGGATTTGGAGCACTTTGGAGTTTAGGCTATCATCTTCGTCTTCTTCTTTTCGGATTCTTTCTTCGAGGTAGGGTTTTCCTACTCCATTTATACGTTTTAATCCTAAGTGGTGGTATTTTGGTATGTGGGGGTAGTTTGGGATTTTCGAGAGAAACCTTAGGGTTTTGTCATAGATTAATTGATATAATTAATTTAAGAGAATATTGTGATATTGAGTTTAATTCATGAGATTGGAGAATTTATTGATTTAACTGTGTAATTGGGTAGTTTAAATACTTACCCATGTGAATGATGAAATTTCCTTGTGTTGTTATATTTATTTCTTGTTTAGAAATAATTGTTTTGGGCTATCGGTGGAGGATAGCCATTGATTGCTGTAGACCTTGCATGCGGCCTAGGTATAATTGAAATTGAGTCATTTATCTGATTGCTGAATTAATACAGAACATGCATGTATTGATTATGTGTTGTATATGGCAAGTATTGATTATGTTGCATATGCATTTGGTTTTGGAGGAGATAGGGGATGAACTCCACGGTTTAGGGGAAGATAGGGGATGGACCTCTAAATCGGATTTGTTGGGAGGAGATAGGGGATGGACTCCAGTAGCATCACATATGTGTGTGCTTATTGATAATAGAAGTATTTCTATTTGTTGTTGATATGATACATCACCACCATGTGTATCAGTTGGGAAGTATGGAAGTGAATTTGATTGAGATTGTTATAACACCAACTTGTGTGTGTATTTGTTATAAGAAAGGTTTAACCGGATTTGTTATCCTTGTTGAATTGTTTGGCCAGGTTCTGAGCCATGTCAGTATAAATGGAAAGTGCATTGTGTCATAGACCATGTGTCATAGACAATGTAGACATTCATGTCATAAAATAGTAAATTGATTATTTTGTGTTAACCATGTATCGGGTACTACTGCTTTAGTTAATTCTTATGCTTGGTTTAGTATTTCTCTACTGGGCTGTGGCTCACCCTATATGGGAACTTCATTTTCAGGTTCAGGTGGTTCACTGCCTCCCAAGACTTAGCTTGTGGGGATTCGGACTTGAAGACTTGCTTTATTTGTTTATTCGTTTTTATTTGAACTATGTAAACATTCAAGCCTAGGGCTTTATTTGATTTGAGTTAGAACTCATGGAATTGTGTCCAAGTGTTGGCTTGGCAAGATGTAAGCCCGTAGGGCAATTATGTTATGTTTTATTTCGTAATACTTTGATGATTGGAATAATATAATGTTTTCTTTAAATGATGCATGTTAAATATATATATTATGGGTTTAATTTTGAGGGCGTTACAACTTGGTATCAGAGCGTACCGGGTTTGAATACTTTGGGTACGTGGGAAGTGATTAGAATCACAATGGGTTCGTCTCGATTGATAGAGACTTAGTGTAATGATTATATGCTTATATGATAACATGTTTATGTGACTATGTGGGTATGGAATGTAGTTTCTAGGATGTTGATTGGACCCTTGAGTCTCTGAAAGTCTTGTTGGAAAGGCACTTGATCAATGTTGTTTCCAATCGGAACTTTAGTGACGCCTCGGGACTATCATTATCCAGGAATGAAATTCGTAGGTGCTTATGTGATTATGTGCTTACGTGGTGTGATTTATTGTTGTCCAATGTATTAGGACGTGAGTGTTATAGTTTTGGCACATTATTTAGAGTGCTAACGTCTTTGTTTCCTTTATTAGGATGTCAGGACGAGGACGAGGTCGTGGTAGGCGCGGTAGGCAGGCCAGGCAGGAAGTGCCTATACCGGAGGAAATTCCGGCAGTTCAGGAGGGTGTTGGCCAGGCCAATGTGGCCGAGCCGGTGGGACAGCAGGTTATGGGCGCTTTGGCCCAAGAGATAGCAGGAGCGTTTAGGGAGTCAGAGGGCATTCTTAGGGCTCAGAATCAGGCTCAGGTTGTTGTGGCAGATACATGACCTTCTTTTCTGAAGAGGGAATTCTTTCGATCTCACCCGGACGAGTTTTTAGGTGACCCTAGCGAGCCGCTTAAGGCAGACGAATGGCTCGAACAGACAACGAAAACATTTGAGATGCTAGGCATCGAAGACGAGGCATTGAAGGTGACCTTGGCATCTTTCCAGCTGAAGGGGGATGCGGGTCAGTGGTGGAAATTCACCAAGGGTCGGATTGGAGGTACTTGGAAGGCTTTTGTTGATGCTTTTCAGGAGAAGTACTTGTCTCCAGCTGTTCAGGAGAAGTTGAGAGATCAGTTCCGCCATCTTTGTAACAACCCTCATCTTGACTTAGGCATGCTTGCATGCATTCTTGTATGATCTTGTCTTGGTTATGTTGTAAACCTTCACCATCTTGTTCTGGCTTGCTTTGATTTAGTATTTCTTGCTTGATTTTGAGCCTTGCTTGGCTGTGGCCGAGATCTTGTTGAGCCTAGTTCACCCTTGAACCTTTGTACTTAGAATCGTCTTGAACCGCTTGGTTGACCTTTGTCTTGACCTCGGCATGTTGGCCGAGATGTTTTGTACCTAGTGAACTCTGCTCCTGGGCAGGTATGGCCTAGGCCGAGATGTGGCACACCCCGGCCAAGGTGTGGCACAGCTTAGTCAAGCGTCGTCCTCCCTAGCCGATGTTCTGTACCTTTGGTGCCGAAGTGTTGACTTTGGCCGATGTTGTTGGTTGCCGACACGCTTCGCCCCAGCGTGTTGAATACGCTTTGTCAGAGACTTGTCTTGTCTATCAGTCACCTTTTCGTCTGAACCACCCCGGTGACGACACGTGTCCGAGCTGCAGGTTAAGACAGCCGCAGACCTAGAGACAAATCATTTTGTCTCAATCTTTGTCTTGCTTAGAGAGAGAAGCTCTCAAGTTTGAAGAGGAAGAACTCTAGAGAGAGAAGTGGAGTTCGAGCTTGATCTTGGAGGATCGAACCGTTAGATTTGAGCTTTGAGGTAAGATTCTTGCTTTACTTTGATTGTTCTTATTGGTTGTCTAGCTGCATTGATTGATCCGATTCGTTTTGCATGTCATGCATTGGATTGAAGTTCGTTTTCGGAAAGAGTAAGTTGGTATTCATGTGTTCTTGATGAAAGTCCCTTTTGATCCGAAGATCTGGGACAGAAACCTTGACTTTGTGTTTGTTCTTGCATGATCTTCTTGGTTGGGTACCCAAGCCCACGTTTTTTCGAACTTCTTAGCATGAAAACCTCAGATTTCGTATAAGTAAGTTAAGGTTATAGCATGCATGATCTTGTTCTTCTCGTCCTTTGAAAGGAAACTCGGATTTTCCTGGCTTGGTCTTGTTTGTGGCCATCAGGTGCACACCTCGGCGGGGAGGTGTGGGACCTCGGCTGAACCTTGCTGGTACCCAGTGTACTTCCCTGAGATGGGAGATAGAGTTTTGAGTCCTTGCATGTCTCGTTTTGTCTTCGACTTGGATCCGGTGAGAGTGCCGAGATCATTGCATATAAGTTAAGCTCGTTTTGAGAATATGGTTTGCCATGTGATTGTAGGACTTTGATCTTTGCTTGAGCCTACACCTGAAGACCGAGGTGAGTGGTGCTTTTAATAAAGCTATGTTAAAACGCTTTGATAAATCTTGCTTTGTTTCGCTTGGATGAAAGTATTTGCTAGCATGAATGATTAGCCTATTTTGATATCTCTTGTATAAGCTTTGTCTCGATGTTACTTTGGAAAGTCCCTTGGACTGGAGGACTCTAAACTTTTGCCAGTACCATCTTGTTAAAAAGGATACGGTCCTTATCTTGGAAAGTCCCTTGGACTGGAGGACTCTAAACTTTTGCAGTACCATCTTGTTAAAAAGGATACGGTCCTTATCTCGGAAAGTCCCTTGGACTGGAGGACTCTAAACTTTTGCAGTACCATCTTGTTAAAGAGGATACGGTCCTTTCTTGAGAAGATAAAGTGTTAAAGCAGGCTACGGGCCTAAGTAACACCAGTCCCTTGTGCTAGAGGACTTTAAACTTTCGCAGCACCGCTTGGTGAAAAAGGGCTGCGGGCCTGAGTCACGTGAGATGGTCAAAAAGGGCTGCGGGCCTAAGTGACATGAGCAACAGGTTTGGTAAGATTGTGCTTGATGAATATGGTTCACCCCCTTGACTTGATACAGCTTGTTACGAATTGCCTGGAGGAGGACCTCGGCTACTACTTGCATGATCTCGGAAACGCTTTGACTTGTAAGACTTGCTAGATGAATACGGTTCATCTCTTGATTTGATATAACTTGTTGTGTTTTGCTTCGGATTGAACCTCGGCTAACACTTGAATGGTTTGGTATGCTTTGTTTGAAAGACTTCGGCTATTATTCATGCAAACCTTTATTTCTAGTACCATTCACTGAGTATCCAAGCTCACCCCTCTCTATATATATGTAGGTGATGAGAAGGACGGCGGCGACGCCTAGAAGTATTTGAAAGCTTGTTTTGGGACTTTTGTTTATATCGGCCTTGTTTTGTATTTACCCCGGCCGTATTGCATTTTACTTCGGCAGATTCTTGAAAATCATGCTTCTTCGCTTGTAATCACTGTATTTTGTATATGTCGGCTAAGAAGCCTTTTGATCAGGATGTAAGCTTGTAATTGTCTTGTTAGCAGCCGAAGTGTAATCATGTATGTATGTTATCACTTTTGATCTACGCACTGCTCTTATGGACCATTGTATTTGTTTTATTGCTTCCGCAATTGTGAGCCCCATATGTTATACTCTGTTGTGTGTGAACTTTTGTAAGAGGCCTTTGGTGAATCTCGGATTTACTGGCCATCTCGGCACCAAACTACTAGGGGCGGTTTGGGGTCGTGACAGAGTGGTATCAGAGCACAAGTTCCTCATAGTACGTTATTCACACACTTTGAGTCCTAAAGAGCATAGGATTCCCCTTAGAAAGATGTTAAGATTGCATCATAGTGCTTGCTATTTGAACAAGGTGTGCATTGTCTTGACATGTTTGTTTGTTACTTGCCTCTGTGCTTATTTGCTTGTTTTGCTTAAAAGTCACACTTTGTAAACTCATAGCATCATGAGGAGAGGTAGACCTCCACTTGGCCGAGATAGGCCCGAAGACAGATTGGACCGACTGGAAAGGTTATTTGAAGGTTTGGCCCACGAATTGAGGCAGACCAGACAGCAGTATGCTAGTGCTACTTCGACTCGGGCCGAGCAGACAAACGGCCGAAATGTAGTTCCGCCTCCACCTCCCCCAGTGCCCCAAGTTGCCCCACAGCCAGCCTTATATGGGGATGGCACAATAGCTTTGATCAGGGAATTTAAAAAGATGAGACCACCGAGATTTTCTGGAGGAATAGAGCCGATGAAGGCCGAGGCATGGGCTTTAGAAATGGAAAAGCTGTTTGAGATCTTCCCTAGCACTGACGCTCAGAAGGTGACATTGGCAACCTTCACATTGGATGATGACGCTCGCAGATGGTGGTTGATGGTTCGAGAAAGGAATCCAGACTTAACCTGGGCTAGATTTTTGGAGTTGTTCTACAAGAAGCACTTTCCTCTAAGTGTACGAAACCGTAAAGCTACCGAATTTCAGACCTTGACGCAGGGCAGCCGAACAGTGGCAGAATACGATCGCATTTTTACCGACTTGGCGAGGTTTGTACCTCACATGGCCAACGATGAGTATATGAAAGCAAGAAAGTTCGAAAGTGGACTCCGAGTACCGATTCAAGATCGGGTTAACTTGCACGATTTGCCGACCTACGCTGAAGTATTGGACAAAGCCATTCTGGCTGAGGCTAACTTAAACAGCTACCAGAGTTCGGGAGAGAATCCGAGAAAGAGACAGAATTATGACAGCAGCCGAGCACAGTCGAGCGCCAAGAAAAGACCGAACATGGGCAGTACTAGTTATCGAAGGCAGGAAGGTAATGCTAAGCCGATGTGCCCAGATTGTGGGAAGCAGCATTCCGGAGTTTGTCGTCGGACGTCGGGAGCCTGTTATGAATGTGGTGAAATGGGGCATTACGTGAGAGATTGTCCTAAGGGAAAGACTGACAACAGCAAGAAAGGTGAGAACACCTCGGGCACCGTCCAGAAGGGTAATGCTGGAAAAGGGCCGTTGAGACAGGGCAGAGTGTTTGCACTAGTGCCAGGAGATACTCAGAATACTGAAACTGTGGTGTCAGGTATACTTCTAATTTGCTCCCGAGATGCTTATGTGTTAATTGATTCGGGTTCTACACACTCGTTTGTTTCTACTAAGTTTGCCGAGAAGATTAATAGGAAATTAGAACCTCTGGATTATGTGCTATCTGTGTCTACTCCGTCTGGGAGATCCGTAATTGTTGCATCCATTTATAGAGCATGTGTTATTGTTATTGAGAATGTTGAACTGCTAGTTGATTTAATGCCTTTGGATATAGATCATTTTGATGTTATATTGGGAATGGACTGGTTAATAGCAAATCATGCATTCATTGATTGTGTTTCGAAGAGTGTTACATTGAAACCCCCAAACTTGGCCGAAGTTATTTTCCATGGGAAAGGGGTAGTGCCCCCACCTTATTTGATCTCATCCGTTAGAGCCTATAAGTTAATTCAAAAAGGGTGCCGAGGTTATTTGTGTAGTATATTGAAGAATCAGGATGGAAATGTTAGTTTAGCCGACATCCCAGTTGTTAGTGAATTCGCCGATGTCTTTCCTAATGATTTACCTGGCCACTTGGTCGATAGAGAAATAGAGTTTACGGTGGATGTCATGTCGGGAACACAGCCGATCTCTAAAACGCCGTATAGAATGGCTCCAGCTGAACTTAGAGAACTGAAACTGCAGTTACAGGAACTATTAGATAAAGGATTTATTAGGCCGAGCACTTCACCTTGGGGAGCACCCGTTTTGTTTGTTAAGAAAAAGGATGGCTCACTTCGCCTTTGCATCGACTACAGAGAACTTAACAAGGTCACCATTAAGAACAAATACCCACTGCCTAGGATCGATGATTTGCTTGATCAGCTACACGGAGCACGTGTCTTTTCTAAGATAGACCTTAGGTCGGGCTACCATCAGCTTAAAGTTAGAGCCGAGGATGTTGAGAAGACTGCTTTTCGGACAAGATATGGCCACTATGAGTTTCTAGTGATGCCTTTTGGAGTAACCAATGCCCCTGCTGCATTTATGGACTTAATGAACAGAGTCTTTAAGCCACATTTAGATGAGTTTGTAGTTGTCTTCATTGATGATATATTAATCTATTCCAAGAGTGAAACCGAACATGAGAATCATTTGAGACTTGCTCTACAGATTTTGAGAGACCGGAAATTGTATGCTAAGTTTAGCAAGTGTGAGTTTTGGCTTTCTACTATCTCATTCTTGGGTCATGTGATTAATGAAGAGGGTATCTCAGTTGATCCTAGCAAAATTGAGGCCGTGGTGAATTGGCCGAGGCCGACTAATGTTTCCGAGGTTCGCAGTTTTCTGGGTTTGGCAGGTTACTACAGGAAGTTTGTGAAGGATTTCTCAAGGGTTGCAGTCCCATTGACACGACTAACCAAGAAGGGAGTACCGTACGAATGGACTGAAGATCGGGAGTCAGCCTTCCAGGAACTGAAGACGAGGTTGGTTACAGCACCAGTACTTGTACTTCCATCAGGTAATGAAGAATTTCATATTTACAGTGATGCATCGCATAAAGGTTTGGGTTGTGTATTAATGCAAAAGGGTAAGGTCATAGCATATGCATCTCGTCAGTTGAAACCACATGAAAAGAACTATCCTACCCATGATTTGGAGTTAGCAGCTGTCGTACTTGCTTTAAAGATTTGGCGTCACTACTTGTATGGAGCTTCTTGTCAGGTTTTTACAGATCACAAGAGTTTAAAGTACCTATTCACGCAGAAAGAATTGAATTTGAGGCAGAGAAGGTGGCTTGAGTTGTTGAAGGACTATGATATGCAAATTCAATATCACCCAGGAAAAGCTAACAGCGTGGCCGACGCATTGAGCAGAAAATCAGTTGGAAATTTGGCATGCCTAACCATGATTTCGGCAGAACCAACTATTATTGCAGAAGTAAAGGCAAGACAAATGGAGGATGGGTTCTTTAGAAAGGTAGCCGAGGAGATTGTTACAAAGCCGAGATCAGGGTACACTGTTGAGAACCAAGTGCTTAAGTTTGAAGGAAGGCTATGTGTGGCCGACGTTCCAGAATTGAAAAGAAAAATTTTGCAGGAGGCTCATAGTTCCAAATTTGCTGTTCATCCAGGGAATACCAAGATGTACCAAGATGTGAAACAGACCTATTGGTGGCCAAATATGAAAAGAGAGATAGCCGAATTCGTGTCTCAATGTTTGTATTGCCAACAAGTGAAAGCAGAACATCAGAGACCGGCAGGGCTTCTTCAACCTTTGCCGATCCCTGAGTGGAAATGGGAGCACATCTCTATGGATTTTGTGATTGGTTTGCCAAGAACGCAGAAAGGAATGGATTCAATTTGGGTCATCACTGATAGATTAACTAAGTCAGCGCACTTTTTGCCAGTTAAGACTACATTTAGTGCCGATCAACTTGCCGTGTTATATGTGAATGAGATTGTCAAACTTCATGGAGTGCCGATGTCAATTGTGTCAGACCGAGATCCGAAATTTGTTTCCAGATTTTGGCAGAGTCTACAGAAAGCTTTTGGAGCCGAGTTGAGGTTTAGTACTGCGTTTCATCCTCAGACAGATGGGCAAACAGAGAGGACAATTCAGACACTCGAAGATATGCTGAGACTTTGTGTATTGGACTTCCAAGGAAGTTGGGGAATGCATTTGCCTTTAGTAGAATTTGCTTACAACAACAGCTATCAAGCCAGCATTGGCATGGCACCATATGAAGCCTTGTACGGAAGGAAGTGTAGATCGCCGATATGTTGGACTGAAGTTGGAGACAAGGCTCTGCTTGGTCCCGAGGTAATTCAAGTAACAACAGAGAAGATCAAACTTATTCAACAAAGGATTAGAACTGCACAGAGCAGGCAGAAGAGCTACGCCGACCAAAGAAGGAATGAGTTAGAATTTGAAGTGGGAGATCATGTATTCCTAAAAGTTTCGCCGATGAAAGGAGTTTCCAGATTTGGCAAGAAAGGTAAATTAGCACCTCGTTATATTGGGCCATTTGAAATTCTTGACAAAGTCAACTTAGTTGCATACAGACTTGCTTTGCCACCAGAATTGAGCCAAGTTCATAATGTGTTTCATGTTTCGATGTTAAGGAAGTACATCCGAGATCCACAGCATGTGATTGATTATTCCGGAATCGAAATTAATGGAAATTTGGGCTATGAAGGGAAGCCGATGTGTATTGTTGACAGACGAGTTAGACAGTTGAGAAACAAGTCGATACCAATGGTGAAGATCGAATGGAAGGAACATTACGGCAAGGATGCCACATGGGAAATGGAAGAAGAAATGAGAACTCGACATCCAGAACTGTTCTTGGAACGAGGTAATTTAAGTTTGGGGACCAAACTTCTTTAAGGGGGGTAGACTGTAACAACCCTCATCTTGACTTAGGCATGCTTGCATGCATTCTTGTATGATCTTGTCTTGGTTATGTTGTAAACCTTCACCATCTTGTTCTGGCTTGCTTTGATTTAGTATTTCTTGCTTGATTTTGAGCCTTGCTTGGCTGTGGCCGAGATCTTGTTGAGCCTAGTTCACCCTTGAACCTTTGTACTTAGAATCGTCTTGAACCGCTTGGTTGACCTTTGTCTTGACCTCGGCATGTTGGCCGAGATGTTTTGTACCTAGTGAACTCTGCTCCTGGGCAGGTATGGCCTAGGCCGAGATGTGGCACACCCCGGCCAAGGTGTGGCACAGCTTAGTCAAGCGTCGTCCTCCCTAGCCGATGTTCTGTACCTTTGGTGCCGAAGTGTTGACTTTGGCCGATGTTGTTGGTTGCCGACACGCTTCGCCCCAGCGTGTTGAATACGCTTTGTCAGAGACTTGTCTTGTCTATCAGTCACCTTTTCGTCTGAACCACCCCGGTGACGACACGTGTCCGAGCTGCAGGTTAAGACAGCCGCAGACCTAGAGACAAATCATTTTGTCTCAATCTTTGTCTTGCTTAGAGAGAGAAGCTCTCAAGTTTGAAGAGGAAGAACTCTAGAGAGAGAAGTGGAGTTCGAGCTTGATCTTGGAGGATCGAACCGTTAGATTTGAGCTTTGAGGTAAGATTCTTGCTTTACTTTGATTGTTCTTATTGGTTGTCTAGCTGCATTGATTGATCCGATTCGTTTTGCATGTCATGCATTGGATTGAAGTTCGTTTTCGGAAAGAGTAAGTTGGTATTCATGTGTTCTTGATGAAAGTCCCTTTTGATCCGAAGATCTGGGACAGAAACCTTGACTTTGTGTTTGTTCTTGCATGATCTTCTTGGTTGGGTACCCAAGCCCACGTTTTTTTGAACTTCTTAGCATGAAAACCTCAGATTTCGTATAAGTAAGTTAAGGTTATAGCATGCATGATCTTGTTCTTCTCGTCCTTTGAAAGGAAACTCGGATTTTCCTGGCTTGGTCTTGTTTGTGGCCATCAGGTGCACACCTCGGCGGGGAGGTGTGGGACCTCGGCTGAACCTTGCTGGTACCCAGTGTACTTCCCTGAGATGGGAGATAGAGTTTTGAGTCCTTGCATGTCTCGTTTTGTCTTCGACTTGGATCCGGTGAGAGTGCCGAGATCATTGCATATAAGTTAAGCTCGTTTTGAGAATATGGTTTGCCATGTGATTGTAGGACTTTGATCTTTGCTTGAGCCTACACCTGAAGACCGAGGTGAGTGGTGCTTTTAATAAAGCTATGTTAAAACGCTTTGATAAATCTTGCTTTGTTTCGCTTGGATGAAAGTATTTGCTAGCATGAATGATTAGCCTATTTTGATATCTCTTGTATAAGCTTTGTCTCGATGTTATTTTGGAAAGTCCCTTGGACTGGAGGACTCTAAACTTTTGCAGTACCATCTTGTTAAAAAGGATACGGTCCTTATCTTGGAAAGTCCCTTGGACTGGAGGACTCTAAACTTTTGCAGTACCATCTTGTTAAAGAGGATACGGTCCTTTCTTGAGAAGATAAAGTGTTAAAGCAGGCTACGGGCCTAAGTAACACCAGTCCCTTGTGCTAGAGGACTTTAAACTTTCGCAGCACCGCTTGGTGAAAAAGGGCTGCGGGCCTGAGTCACGTGAGATGGTCAAAAAGGGGCTGCGGGCCTAAGTGACATGAGCAACAGGTTTGGTAAGATTGTGCTTGATGAATATGGTTCACCCCCTTGACTTGATACAGCTTGTTACGAATTGCCTGGAGGAGGACCTCGGCTACTACTTGCATGATCTCGGAAACGCTTTGACTTGTAAGACTTGCTAGATGAATACGGTTCATCTCTTGATTTGGTATAACTTGTTGTGTTTTGCTTCGGATTGAACCTCGGCTAACACTTGAATGGTTTGGTATGCTTTGTTTGAAAGACTTCGGCTATTATTCATGCAAACCTTTATTTCTAGTACCATTCACTGAGTATCCAAGCTCACCCCTCTCTATATATATGTAGGTGATGAGAAGGACGGCGGCGACGCCTAGAAGTATTTGAAAGCTTGTTTTGGGACTTTTGTTTATATCGGCCTTGTTTTGTATTTACCCCGGCCGTATTGCATTTTACTTCGGCAGATTCTTGAAAATCATGCTTCTTCGCTTGTAATCACTGTATTTTGTATATGTCGGCTAAGAAGCCTTTTGATCAGGATGTAAGCTTGTAATTGTCTTGTTAGCAGCCGAAGTGTAATCATGTATGTATGTTATCACTTTTGATCTACGCACTGCTCTTATGGACCATTGTATTTGTTTTATTGCTTCCGCAATTGTGAGCCCCATATGTTATACTCTGTTGTGTGTGAACTTTTGTAAGAGGCCTTTGGTGAATCTCGGATTTACTGGCCATCTCGGCACCAAACTACTAGGGGCGGTTTGGGGTCGTGACAAATCATATCACATTTTTCCCATAATAAAAAAATAAATGAAAAAAAGAACCATTAAACTAATTACAATACAATCACATTAAAAAAAAAGAACCATTGAACTAACTATAATCACATTAAAAAAAAGAACCGTTGAACTAACTACAATCACATTTTTCTCTTTGTGAGTGTTTATATTTATCTAACTTCAATCATATTAAAAAATCAAATTATAATTTTTTTTTAGCTAGACCAAATAGAAATCAAAAAATGAGATAACTTCAATCATACAAATCACAAATATTTTTATTCTATCTAACTACAATCATATTTTTTTCATAATAAAAAAAATAATTGTAAAGAAGAACCATTAAAACATTAAATAAAATAATTAAATCAAATTAAAAAAAAATCATTGAACAAACTACAATCACATCACATTTTTCTCATAAT
>JAXFYN010001479.1:0-26000 GCA_036172215.1 Camellia granthamiana | reverse complement strand
AGATTGTGAGATCCGGTCGACAAGAAAATCATTCGAAGCCGTGATATTGTGTTTCTTGAAGACCAAACAATTGAAGACTTTGGCAAAGGTGATCAACCGGAGCCAAAAACTAGTGATCTCATTGACATGGATCCATCTCCTTCATCTTCGGTGGATGATGAAAATAGGGGAGATGTGCAGCCACCTATTGAAGATGTAGAGGATGATACTAATCCTAATGAAGTTGAGCCAGAAATTGAGGAAGAACATCCAACTCAAGAACCACCACCATAACTTGAGTTGAGGAAATCTACAAGGGACTGACAACCTTCAAGAAAGTATCCTCCCAATGAATTTGTGTTAATTTCCAATCAAGGGGAGCCCGAGAGCTACCAAGAAGCAATTGAGCATGCAAAAAAAGGCAATTGGAAAAAGGCCATGGACGAGGAGATGAATTTCTTACTTGAAAACCAGACTTATGATTTAGTGAAGTTGCCTAAGGGGAGGAAAATTCTGAAAAATAAGTGGGTTTTCAAATTGAAGAATGATGGCAAGAATCTGAGGTACAAGGCACGTCTTGTTGTGAAAGGCTTTAGGCAAAAGAAAGGTATTGACTTTAACGAGATTTTCTCACCGGTTATAAAGATGTCTTCTATTCGGGTTGTACTTGGCATGGTTGCAAGTATGAACCTTAAAGTTGAGCAACTTGATGTGAAGACTGCATTTCTTCATGGTGATCTTGAAGAAGAAATTTACATGGAGCAACCGGAAGGTTTTGTAGAAAAAGGGAAAGAGAAATTTGTTTGCAAATTGAAGAAAAGTTTGTATGGTCTCAAGCAAGCCCCGCGGCAATGGTATAAAAAATTTGACTCTTTCATGATGAATAATGTTTTTTTCTAAAACCACTTCGGACCATTGTGTGTTTGTGAAAAATTTCCCGGATGGTAAATTTATTATTTTTTTGCTTTATGTTGATAACATGTTAATTGTGGGTCAAGATTCTACCATGATTAACAGGTTGAAATTGGAGTTGAGCAAGTCTTTTGCTATGAAAGATTTGGGACCGGCAAAGCAAATACTTGGTATGAAAATTGTTCGTGATCGCAAAGAGGGGTTGATTTGGTTGTCTCAAGAAAGTTACATTGAGAAAGTTCTTAAGAGGTTTAACATGGATAAAGCAAAACCGGTTGGTTGTCCACTTGCGGGTCACTTCATGCTTAGATCGAATCAATGTACTACAAGTGAGAAAGACAAAGAAGAGATGTTGAAAGTTCCTTATGCTTCAGCAGTTGGTTCTTTGATGTACGCCATGGTTTGTACAAGGTCGGATATTGCTCACGCCGTTGGTGTGGTGAGTCGTTTTCTCTCTAATCCAGGTAAAGAACATTGGGCAGCGGTAAAATGGATTCTGAGGTATCTTCGAGGGACTTTGAAGGTATGTTTGTGTTTTGGAGATGGTAAGCCGGTGCTTGATGGGTTCACAGATTCTGACATGGCCGGTGATGTTGATTCAATGAAATCTACTTCGGGGTATTTGATGACTTTTGCAGGGGGAGCTGTGGCATGACAATTTAAATTACAAAATGTGTTGCTCTCTCAACTACCGAAGCTGAATTTATTGCTATTACGGAAGCTTGCAAAGAAGAGTTATGGTTGAAGAAATTTTTGCAAGAGTTGGGTTTGAAACAAGAAAAGTATGTGCTTTATTGTGATAGTCAAAGTGCTATTCACTTGAGTAAAAATTCCACTTTTCATTCGAGATCGAAACACATTGATGTGAGATACCATTGGATTCGTGATGTGTTAGATTCGAAATTGTTACAACTCGAAAAGGTTCACACAGATGATAATATTTCAGATATGTTGACTAAGACTTTGTCGAGGGACAAACATTTAAAGTGTCGAACTTTGGCCGGTATGGTTGATATCTCCACCTAAGTCGGTAGGGGGAGTATTATTGGGTATACCTCCTTATTGGAGTGTGTGACCCAATTGGCTTATTAAAAGAGTTTAATTTGATTTGGTATTAGTTATAATATATTTTTATATATTATATCTAATTTTGTGGAGACCCAATTCAGTTTGGAAACAACTAAGGTTTTGATAAAAAATCCTAGATTTACAATACATATTATTGGTATTGTTTTTCCCAAGGAAAAAGGGTTGTGCGGCTGCTCCATATTTTAGTTTTACAAGGTGAGCAACTATTGATCATTATTATTGGTGAGATTAATACTTGCTTCGGTAGTGTGGTTTCGGCTGCTTCGTTTGGTTCGTTTTCGGTGCCGATTTGAGTTGATTATTTTGGGTTTTCTATAACTTTGGTTTCGAAGATTTTTGTTCATCTATTTGGTGAGATCTTTCCTCTTGTTTATTTGTGATTATTTGGAATTCACCTAAGCGTGGTTTTGTGAGACCATTCGTGTCTCGTTTGTAATCGTTTGGAAACTATTTGGTTGATAGTGGAATCGGATTTCGATCCCGTGGACGTACCTCACATTGAGGGAACCACGTAAAAATTCTTGTGTTGCTTTTGATTTAATTTTTCCGCGTTAGTTTTTATTCCCATTGATTAATTTACTTGTGGGGAATTATAGATTTTCCCTAACGATCCCTTACGCTCAGATCAGGTCTATTAAAGGATTTGATTTTATCATAATGTAATCCAAATTTAATTTGAAAAATCTGAATTCATTAAGAGAGAAATTTGATATGATAGTCCAAATCTGATAGATCCAATCGCTAATGTCGTGTTTGGGTCTTAGAGATTTGGAAGAAGAAAGGAAAAAATGAGAGAAATGTGAATGAAATATAAGTGAATGAAATAAGTAAAGTCAGAGAGAACATCCCGATATTTTCTTTCCTCCAGTCTCAAGGCTCTTCTCTCGCATCTCCTCTCCCAATCTTTTATCCTCCTATCTCAATGTTCTTTGTATTAAACGATTAAAGAGGCTCATGTCCGGAAAGATCGATAGAGGATCTGATGTTTGGTTCATTGTGTTCTAGGACTTATATGGCAATTAC
The DNA here is from genome assembly GCA_036172215.1 of Camellia granthamiana. Taxonomy (NCBI): domain Eukaryota; kingdom Viridiplantae; phylum Streptophyta; class Magnoliopsida; order Ericales; family Theaceae; genus Camellia; species Camellia granthamiana. Next base: position 22,997 of record JAXFYN010001479.1, on the reverse strand, counting down.
TGGCTCACTCCATAAACAAACATCCAAATCAACCAGGAAAATCTGATATGAATATGGTTAAATTTGTCATTAACGTAGGTGTTGGCAACATCTGAAGAGGATGAGAAGCAGAGCACCAGTGTTTTCACTGATATAGTATAAAAGTAATAGAAAGTGGATTCAACACTTGTAAACTATGAAATATATTAGTACAATCATACATTTCCAAACATTCACATACCCAACGAATACAAGTTAATCAGAAACCAAAAGCAATCTCTATCTTTCCTAATTGCAACCATCTTCCACTAAAAGGTAGCCAGCTTCAAAAATAAAAGGCCACCCTTCTTAACTTTAAAAAGCCTATACAAACCAAAAACTAGAAAAATATGTTTAGGCATTAATATTATTACTGTCTTTAGCTCGCCAAAAAAAAAGCTAGGCAGCAGATGGGGCGGTAATGTAATGACCAGCGTTAGCCTCTGACACCGTTGGCACCATGAATTTGTCAGCTTCACCTTCAATGGGTGATATGTTAGTCTTCTTATAATCCAATGACTCATCATTGTATATGTCCCACCAGCTCTTCACTAGCATCTTAATGTCTTTCCTTTTCATGTTCTCTTCAATTCCAGTATACCTCCATGGCTTTGATCCCTGGAAAGAAAGAAAGAAAGAAAGAAGCCAAATGACAAATTAATTAATTTAGAATATTGATTTCATTTATTTAAAATAATTTGAGAAAAAGAAGAAAAGATTGGATCATTCATCATGAACACTCACCGCAGCACAGTAGTGAACAACTTTCACTTTATTAAGTTCAATGTTTTCTGGGTGACGCCAAAGCATGGCCAAAACAAGGTTGTAAATTGGTGGGATAGGCTTGTAAACATCCCTAAAGAACATATTCAAAAAGTCCTGCATGCACAATCATTTAAGTTCATATCAAATGATTGTCAAAATAATATCTATCAAATGAATGAAAATTCATTGAAAATAAAATACCAACATGAATTCTAAAGACTAGAGATTTTGTCTATTTCGATAGATCGACTAATACATATTAGAATTTTGAACTTTTAATACCAATATTAACTGATATATCGGTAGATACTCTCTAATATTGGTTGATATATAACAGTATTGTTAATATTGATATGTATTCCGATACTGATATTTAAAAGGTGTTGGAGTGACAAATTTTGATTATTACCTGCTCAGCAAAAGGGGTAGGCGGAGTGATTTTGAGGGTCTCTAAGAGGTCATCATAAATTGGGAGACTAGGCTCGAACACAAACATGCCAGCATTGAAGTAGAGGGGAGGCTTAGGACCCAACTCTCTAGGCCACTGGACCTTATCAGGGCACTGTTGACAGTACCCAATCTGGTACTGTGGGGTATGAGACCATGTCTTCTCGCAGAAACAATCCTTCACAGCATAGAAGTAGCCATTTGGGTTGTCAAAGAGGTGGTCTATATTTTCAAACACCTGGATGTCTCCGTCCAAATATATCATCTTATGGTACTCAACAAACTGCAATTGATTACAAGCCAATATGCCTTATTTCAGCTAGAAAGATAATTAGTATGAATAACAAGGAAATTAAGAAACTTATCATGAAATTTTTTTCACTAAATTTTGTTATCATTAGACACATACCTCCCAGATACGCAGCTTGGAGTAGTTGATGACATAGTAGGCCATAGCAAACTGGGTCTGGTTCGCCGGTGGGTACACCGGCTCGATCTCACGGACTATGCAGCCCTGAGCTAGCAGCATACGGCGGTGGTCCTCCGGCACGTCAGGCAGGACCGCCACCACTAGCGGGTACGCAGTTTTGACTTTCCTCAGGCCCTTGGCCAGCCCAACCACGCCCTTCACGTAGTCACCATTCCCTGCCAAGAATGTCACAGAAGCCCGGCTCGTCAGGCTGGCTGCCTTGACCAGGCTGGTAGCCTTGGTGGTTGCACTCACAAGTTCAGGAGCCATTTGAGTTTTCACAACAGGTTTTAGAGAAAGAAAGAGTGGTCTGTAGAGAGAGAAAGGAAGTTGGGAAGTATTTTTGAGAAAATGAAGAAGAAATGTGGGTATGTTTTGGTGAGTTTTGTGGGTTTTTCTTCAATGGGGGCATTGCTTACTTATAGGAGGTGATGGATGAATCTTCGAGGAAGCTGACGCATAAGATTCATGATCTGGACAGGGTTTATTTGTGCTAAACGACGTTGTTTAATTAACTGTTTTTTTATGTTTGATGAGAGACGACGGCGTCATTTTGGTGGTGTGTGGAATGTTCTCCCAACGGAATGGGGACAGTGGGTCCTACGGATATCCCAATAAAATCGGACTGTACGCGTGTTAGAGTGGGTGTGGCGGTGATCCGATCTGACGGCTGTGAGTTTCCTCCTCGAATAGATAAAGTCTGGAAGTGGATAATGGGTCGGTGCAATTAAAAGGATAGACTAATGTAAAACAAATATTTTTTTTTTTGGTTGAACGGATAAAACAATGAATTTGAAAATGAATACCTGCTCATTATCTATGAATATTTTACTACTCTCACAATCAATCACGGATCCAGTGTCACTGGGTTGTTTACTTTTTCATTTGATTTTCTGGGGTAATGTATGATCATTTAAAAAAATAATAATAATAATTTGTTTATTGTCTTATAAGTTAACGTTATCGAAGAGATATAGTAACTTTCATTACTCATGATTTATTATTAATTTAAAATTAATTTATTAAATGATAAATAAAATTTGATATAAAATTTATGTCGTTTTTGAAACAAAAAGACACATTAGATAAGAAATAATACATAAAAAAAATTCTACCTATAATGTTATTTCTTATCTCATTTTCTCATTTAAGATACAAGTAAGTGAATTTCATATGTATTAATGAATGTAGGTCCCAATGCTTTATGTTCAAGCATGAGTGAGGCAATGAGGCAAGAAATAAAATTATATAATATGTATGATTAATTATTCTAGGCCACACAGTATTCAAAAACAATTCAACATTAATTTGGCAAAGTAATTACCTATGTAGTAATTGGGTCTTAAGGGAGCGTTGTGTGTTATTAAAGAGTTTGAGAGCTAAAAGCATTCACAATGGACGCGTTAGTGAGTGTGTTAGTGTCAGTGGCTAAAATTTAGGGGAGACATAGTAACTTTTGGGTTCACAGTAGAAGTGTTAAGGAGTGTGTTAGTGTCGAATTTGTCTCTCTATTTTCTCTCTAAAAACCTCCCTCCTCGGCCTCTCTTTGGGCTGGCCGGCCGCCGCCTTTGGCTATGGCGGTCGGCTGGCCTAGCTCGGTTCAGCGGTAGTCTTGTTAGTTTTCTTTCTTTCAATAAACTTGAGTCCCCCATTCTTCCCACCTAGGTGTGTTGCTGCGGGAGGATTGATGCGGGAGTGTTGTTGGTGAGTCCAGGTTTTCTTGTGGGGCTGCACAGGTTTGCCATCAGTTGTCTTAACCTCGCCGTAATAACCGAATCTTCAGGGGCAGCCAGGAATTTTACTCGAGCGCTTTTGACGAGTAGGAGTTTGAGGGGTGCGCTTTTTGGGTGGAAACAAGGGTGTTGTAGGCGATTTAGTTCTGTCCGGGAGTCACTCGTGCGCTCCTCCTCGAGTGAGAGTTTGAGGGGTGAATTTCTACCTTATGTATGGAGGTGTTCGGTGGGTGTGTGGATTCGCGGTGTTGATCGGTGGGTGTTTTCGGCAGTGGGTATTGTTCTGTGGAGTTTGGCAGCAGAGGCGAAGGTGTGGGAGTTGGGTGTGAGCAAGAAGTAGTCCTGGTGGGAGATGCAGTAGTGGGTGTTTTTCGTCACTGGGGGATGTTTTGTGGGTGTTGAAGCAGGGGTGTTTTCTGGGTTGGACTTGCAGCAGAGGCGTGATGGGAGTGTAGCTGCAGAGGACATCAGCAAGAGATGAACATGGAGAGCAGCAGAGAGTTGGAAAATGGATATCATCAGCGGGTGGCTATGGAGTTTTCCGGCCAGAGTGCAGCAGGTGTGGAGCAGCGGAGCGTGCAGTTGGCGTGTAGCAGGCGTGGGTATGGGCATCGTTTACTGGTGTCAGGCGTCGGGTGTAGCAACATAGGTGTATGATTTTGTTTTCAAAGTAGCTGGTGGGCCTTGGCAGAGGCGTGTTTGTTGATTAGATGGGTCCTTAGTTTAGTTTAGTTTTTTTAGTTTGGTTTCGGTGATTTGGTGGGTTGGATGTGTGGTGATTCATGTATTTTAATTTCTTTTTTTCAGTTAAGTTCTTCTTAACTTTCTCTCTTTTTTATTTATTTATTTATTTATTTATTATTATTAAAAAATCGAGAGGCTTAGGGGTTGGTTGTATGATTGCGAGTAGCAGTAGTAGGGGTATTTTTATACTTCCGAATCTCTCTCGATGCTTTCATCTTCCTGTACTTTTAATTTCTTGCTGTTAAATGAAATTTTTCTTTGCCGATCAAAAAAAAAAAGGAGTGTGTTAGTGTCAGCTGTTAACTTCTTTGTTCATTGTGGCTAGCGTTTTAGCTAGTGAGGGAGAAAGGAGGGACATGGGAAAGAGAGAGAGAGTTATGTGCCTGGGGAAGTCCTCCGGGACGTCCGACTGGAAGTCTCCTCGGACGTCTAGCTCGTCAATTGTTTCTTTTTTTTTTTTACTTGTTGAGATTTTTTTTTTGGACTTGAAATTTAATCTTGGATTTGAAATTTTTGATTAAATTAAATTATTTATTTATTTTATTTATTATATATACATATATATTCTTAACACACACCTTAACACATCCATTGCACCATCCCTCACTCTCTAAAATTAACAAACTCTTAACACATCTTATCACACATTTTTAGGCCTCACTTTTATTACTTTTTATCATATAACACACATCTTAGTACACTTTTTTAACCATTCCACTGTGAATGCTCTAACAGGAGTATTAAGTTATGAGCATAATTAACATTTAATATCGGGTATTTAGTTTAAGTACTTCGACCATCAACCTTTGGCTTTTAACATATAATTCAAAATTTAATTTCAAAATGCTCAAGGCACTCAACAATCGAGTTAATTCAAATTATGATCCTATGGGTCAATTTGTAACAATCTGAAAATTTAAGTTGTTTCTTAAATTTTATTTTAGTATTATTTAATTATAAATGGGAAAAAACTCTAAATGTTTAATTAAATATTATGTAAGAATAAAATAAAATATTAAATGTTATGGGTGTATGAGATAAAGTGTAATTAAATTAGGGATTATATATTAGGAAAAAATGGTATATAATTATTTTAAGAATTAGGCCAAAGTAAAATGACATCACAAGTTAAATAAATAAATAATCATAAGAAGAAAATATATTTAAGTACATAGTTATACAAGCTAAGGTGTAATTTAATTTGACATTAATTTATCAATGTGCGAATAATATATTATTTAGGGGATAAAACCATACTATTACGAAATTGTGACAAAAAAAATGAGCAAAAGGGAAATATAGTGAAAGGTGGCCAAACCACCTGTTAAGTCGAAGTCCTAGAGGTAGTGAATCATCACTAGGAAATTAATTACAGGGTGAGTCACCTGCTAAGCTCGGGTACAAAAGGGAAGATTTGATGGGGTGAAGGAAAAAAAAGAAGGAAAACAAATTAAGAAAGATGAAGAAAATATTGGAAGTCAAGAAAGTCTTTGATAGTGGAAAGAAATAGTAAGATATTAATAGTTTATATTATACATTGAGTCACCATAATAAATTTTACGTATGTTTTGACTTACCATATTTATTTTATACAAGTTATATTTTATAAATTACTATAAATTATCTTAATATTTCAATTACATAGATTAATTTCTGAATTCTATTTGTTAAAATGAAATCCATGGATATATTTGTTTAAATTTTGAAGAATATTTGACAATAACTTTATAAACAATTATATTTTGTAAGTATCACCACGGGAGTCTCACGCCTTTGGGGACTTAAATAATTATTGCCCTCTGTTTAGTCACTTTGTGGCCCTCTATTGTCATGGATCTATTGACCTCTGTTCTATGCGGAGCAAAGTGCTGTGCGGAGATAAGTGCTACACTATTGTGGGAGCCAGTACAAGCCACCTATTGAATCCGTACCTCTGTTCTAACTGTCACTCCTATGACCTTTGTTCTGTTATGTTCGGTACCGTGGTTATGGTTATTTATTTACATAATCTCAGTTTTGCTACTTAAATGATTATTTATTCAGACTAAGTTATCTTAAATATTTTAGTTACATAACTATCCATGGTTATTTTATGTCCCTTATACTTTTGACATAATATTTCTCACTCTGCCATGTGCTTATAGCTGTTTACCAATTTTCAAGAAACAATACAATTCAAAAATAGCTTTTAGAAAGTCTTAGACGCGGGGCTGCAGAATAGATACACACAACACTTTTATAATATTTTTATATGTAAATATTGGCATTTTTGATCAATAAATTTTGTAATAAAAATAGAAACTCCGTTGATTATTTTGGTACTCTCATTTAAATATTATTTCTGTTCGGATTTATTAATTTGTTCAAGAATTGACCGAAGGTAACTTCAGTTACTGGCCATCATGATACTTAATCTTTGGATACGGGGAGCGGGTTTGTGACACAATTAGATTTTAAAAGTTTATTAAAGTTTCGGTAAATGGGGCATTACTTCTATAGACAAAATCTAAAGGTTCCATGTGATTTTGACATTAAACCAAAGATCCCAACTGATTTCATATCCAAACCAAAGATCCCATATGACTATGGTGTTAAACCGAGGAATCAAGTGACTTGACACCCCAGGCTCAAAGGTTCTATGTGACATTCACATTAAACCTAAGATTCCAAGTGACTTATTGGAATCTGGATCCTCGGTGCCCTTTTCCTGCGGCGCATCCTGTAGCCCTCCAAAACGACGTCGTTTTGGAGGGTTTTTTTTTTTTGTTCTCTCTCTCTTCTTTCTTTCTTTCTTTTCCTTTTGCCCCTGTTTTCTTCTCTTCATCAGAACCACCAGATGGGTTATGCTCTGTTCATGGTATTTGTTTAAAAAACTCATTTGGGTTTTTACTATTCTCCTCTTTTCTTTTCACTTTTTAGCTAGATTTTCCATCTGGGTTTAGTGAATAAATGCTAAAATTCAACTCTCTAATTTTGCATGTGTGTGTTCTCTGTTTCGTAGCTCAATGGGTGAAGAAGTTGGAAAAAAAACTATAAACTTTCTTGACGGATTCGATACACAAAAAACTGAATTTTCAGATTCAGTACACCCAGAACTGGATCTGGGGCTCTAAGCAGGGGGAGAGAGAAAATGTTCTAAATTTCATTATGTTGAAGAACATCACAAACTTGAGTCATGCATCGATCAAACATTTCTACCAATCTAACAATCCCAAATCATTCACTAAAACATTTTTTTATATTAAAAAAATAAATAAAATAAAAACTTATTACAAACTTGAGTCAGATCATTCAAAACAAAAACAAAAAACAAAAAAAATTAAAAAATTAAGATCTGAAGAAAAAAAAAAAGGAAAAAGAAAAAAAGAAATTGAAACCTCCTAATCTTCGTTAGACAAAGTGAACATCGTTTGATTCTTCCTTACATCCCCGGCGGCTGTCCTGGCGGCCGGAGAAGAGCACGGCGATGGATGTCCAGAAGACTTGGCCGGCGCAGGGGCCGCCATGACGGTGAGGCAACCATCGCTCCAGGCTCGCCTGATCGGATACGATACGTTCGTATATCGCGAAGTATGGGAACAATGGCTCCACGATTTGTGCATCCCGCGATTTGTGCATCTCTCTCTCTCTCTCCCCCTGCTTTCTTCTTCCCCTTCTCCCTCTTCTGATTCTGTGTTTTTGAGTCATTTTTTTTTTTCGATGATGGTGGCTGAGAAGGAGAGGGAGGGTGGTGTTGGGTTTGTTCCGGCGTCGGAGGTGGTGAAGGAAGAAGAGATGAGGAAGTTGAAGGAGATGCAGGCTTTGAAGAGAATGGAGGCTAAGAAAAGGATGGTGGAGAAGTTAATTAAGTAGAGGGGAGCTGGTGGTTCTGATGAAGAGAAGAAAACAGGGGCAAAAGGAAAAGAAAGAAAGAAAGAAAGAAAAGAGAAAAAAAAAAAAAAAAAAAAAACCCCTCTAAAACGACGTCGTTTTGGAGGGCTACAAGATGCGCCGCAGGAAAGGAAGGGGTACTAAGGATCCGGATTCGACTAATTGACCCTTAAAACCCAGTATCCTAAGTGACTTGGCACCCAATTCTAGAGGTCTCATGTAGCTTTGACATGAAGTCTAAAATCTCAAGTGACTAGGCATATCCGGCCGAAGACACCTATTGTCCTAAGTAACTTGACACACTCGGAATATGGTCCGAATATCCATTATTCAAACTTGACATAAAATCAACCAACAAAATAAAGCTAAAGCTCTCCTAACGTTATGTTTGGTTGGGAGATTTGAGAAAAAATTTAAAAAAGAAAATGAAAAAATAAGTGAAATATGAATAAAATATATTTATATTTCACTTAATTTCACACACATTTTTTCTTTCCATTCTCAAATCTCCTAACCAAACATAGCGTAAAATGGCTTTGCATTTACCCAAGGTGAAAAGCCCCCTTCATTTCATTTCCTAACCCATTTTAGATGTTAAAGGATAAAATTTGAATAAAATATACTCTTATGAAGTTTGGAACTAGTTTTAGAAAAGTTAAAAATATATATATATATATATTTAGACTTGAAGGCAATTTGGAGGGAAAAATGATCCTTATTGTTGTTTTTTAACTTATGTAGTACACTGATTTGCTAGAATGCCTCATTGATTCGGGACAAAACCCAACCCATACATACAATAGGCAAAGGAAAGACCCACATTTCGTAGATCCCGCCCGGGAAATACAAGTTTGACAGAGCATTGGGAAGGTGAGATGCAAGAAAAAGGCTCCAAATGGTTTAATATGTGATGAGAGTCGCAAATATGGTAATGAGAAGGCTTGCGTCTATACGTGTGGGGTAGTGGATAGGCTTATGCGCCTGTTTCTTCTAAGATCTATGAGTCTATTGAAGTTACTGACTTCAATCACTTGGCTAAGATGGACGGCTAATCTTGGGTGTTAGGGTAGGGTGGATGGTAAAGCCCATGTTGTGGTTAATCTTTCCTAATCGTGCGTGGGTTGGGCTTAGAGCACGTCAGATATGGTTAAATTTGTCATTGCTGTAGGTGTTAAGCAAAATTTAAAGAGAATGAGAAGCAGAGCACCAGAGTATTTACTAATATAAAAGTAATAGAAAGTGAATTCAATGCTTGTAAACTATGAAAATATATAAGTACAATTATACATTTCCAAATATTCACATACCCAACCAATACAAATTAATCAAAAACCAAAAGCAATCTCGATCTTTCCTAATTGCACCATCTTCCACTAGGAGGTAGGCCAACTTCAAAAATAGAAGGCCACCCTTCTTAACTTTAAAAAGCCTATACATAACCAAAAACTAGAAAATAGGTTTAGGCATTAGTATTATTATTGTCTTTAGCTCACCCCCAAAAAAAAGCTAGGCGGCAGGTGGGGCGGGAGCGTAATGACCAGCGTTGGCCTCTGACACGATTGTCACTATGACTTTGTCAGCTTCACCTTCAATGGGTGATATGTTAGTCCTCTTGTAATCCAATGATTCATCATTGTATATATCCCACCAGCTCTTCACTAGCATATTGATGTCTTTTCTATCCATGTTCTCTTCTTTTCCAGTATATCTCCATGCTTTGATCCCTAGAAGCAAAAAAAAAAAGTAAGAAAGAAGCCAAATTACAAATTATTTACTTCAGAATATTGATTTCATTTATTTAAACTAATTTGTGGGAAAGAAGAAAAGACTGGATTATTGATCATGAGCACTCACCGCGGCACAATAGTGAACGACTTTCACTTTGTTGAGTTCAATGTTCTCTGGGTGGCGCCAAAGCATGGCCAAAACAAGGTTGTAAATTGGTGGGATAGGCTTGTAGATATCCCTAAAGAACATATTCAAAAAGTCCTGCAAGCACAACCATTTAAGTTCATATCAAATTATTGCCAAAATAATATTTATATATATAGGACACAGATTTTGTATCCCAAAATTCATGCCCCTATCTCAATACAATTTTAACTGCATAGCATTGTTTTGAAAATTTTCTTGTTTCGATATTCTCGCCACATCATGTGAATGAAAATTCAATGAAAATAAAATAATGAGAATTTTAGGGACAAAATATCTTGTCCATTTCGAAAGATCAACTACAATGTATTGGGATGTTAAACTTTTAATATCAATATTAACTGATATATCAGTAGATATTATTTAATATTGACTGATATATAACAGTATAGTCGATATTGATATGCATTCCAATACTGTTATTTAAAAGGTGTAGTCTCTGTTGATCATATATGCCCTGCTACAGTATCGTGTTGATCTTGCACACTAGCTCTTCATATCGATGCCACCAACCTTGTCCAATTCTGCTATGCCTTTAGCCGATCCTGCCTCGTATAAGAAGGACCCATAACAACCTTCTGCTGGTAGATGGTATTTGATGTCGATATCGACGGCGTGCGTCTCCTGAGACGGCGCGTAAAGTGTGTATAGAACATGCGTAATGGGCTGCAGTCGGAGTGTGAAGCTGAGTCTATTCTTGTAGACATCTTCGGCATCGCTGATAGCAGCTCTGTGCATTTCGATACGCTCGCGAATTATAGCGCCCACTGTTGTAGCTGTTCACGATAGCAAAAGCGATGAGCGGCCGCCCGAAATCAGGACTGGATCGATCCGATTGTGATATGAGGCATGCTTCAAGTATCACCGCCGCAGCAGCAGCCATGTGAGGGCAGGTCCGGATCGGTCATCAGGAAATCATTGAAAGTTGGATCTGCAGCGGCTACATCAGACGCATCCATAGCGAAGCTAGGTGAGAAAGGCTGATCACCGCCCGGCTTTAGTCCAGTTATCGCCTCGTAGGTTTGTCCTTGTGGAACAATGAATGATCCAGCTTGCGCTTGAGGTTGCGGCATATCTTGATGCTCCAACGCTATGCTAGACTGATTGATGCCGAGAGCGGCCACTGTTGAGTTGCGTACGTGTTTCCTTGAACAGCATGTCGCCCAACTTCCGTCCATGGAATTCTGCATGACAGCTGGACAACTTCTGCAATTGCATCCATGTAAACCGCAATTCTGGCAGATTGCTGAAGGGAATTGGTAGTTGTAGTAGTCTTCCATCCATTGATCTCGCAGGAGCTGAGCTGGTGTCGCTTCTAGCGAGGGCATCTGAGACGCCATGGAGAGGTCCTGCAGCGTCTGATTGATTGGAGCGAAGTCGAAATGCTGATACTGATGCTGGCTGGTGTTAAGTTGAGGTAAACCAATAGATTGGGCATCGGTCGGCAAGGTTTGCATTGGAAACACCCCAGATTGCGGCTGAGAGAATGCTAGATTCGGTTGAATCGGAGCTTGTGGTGCCTGACCTTGCCACTGCAATGCATCGTGGCCAATGTACCCTTCGTTGCCCAGAGGTGAACCAACACCCATAAAGCCAAACCTAGGAGGTTCGTAAGGGGTCGTGCTGTAACTGCTGAGCGGCGATACTCCAGTTCCAACAGGCTGCGTACTAGCTCTCGGCCCTGGCGTGCCTGGAAGACTGCTTGGGCCCTGTGGTGTGCCTGCTGGAAAGGAAGGAGTCGAAGATTGACTCGGATCTGGAGGAGGCATCCGTGAGAGGCTGAGCTCCTCCGGGCTCTCGTAGAAGTCTATCTTTGGGGTCACCCGCGTCATTAGGGCATCCCAGTGCTGCTGCTCGAGAACGCAACATCTTCTGCCTTCTCATCGCAGCGGCAATCAACCGAGCGGCTCTCGCCCCCTCCCTTCACTCGATGAGGACATCCGCCGGTTGCAATGTTGCATTGACAGTGTCCCTTACCCAGTTGAGGACATGTGCAAGCGTTTGTAGGTCTACCTGGGCGTTTGACTGTCCAGAAGACCTTGCTACGGCATGAGTACTTTCCACAGGATGTTGTACGATGTCCGCGAATACATGACATGCAAGCGATCTTGCTCCTGAAATTGGTCTTTGAATCGATTACCTCGATGGCTCCTCTAGGGAGGGGCCTTGGCTGCTCCATGTCAACTCAGATACCAAATAGGGACACACAAGAAAGGTAAGACTGTTGCGTGTTAGTGTCATCCATCAGAGTGCAGCCTCAGGAGAACAACACGCAACTGTTACAGTGGGCCTCAAGTTCTCATCCATCTTTCGAAACGCTCAAGTGAACCCAGACTCGTTCTTTCGGATGGCCAAGACATTCTGGACGCCGTCAACTCTGTGTTCCGCGTGCAGAAAAGGAACACGTCGTGTAAGCACTTACAATCTTCAATTTGAGGTTGCTGGCGTCGTCCTTGCAGGATTTGATTGGTGGATCTTGAAACCTGCTCACGGCCGCAACCTAGATGTTAGCGCGAGCCAGCGATGTCGACAATTGAACGTGGTGTCGAAGTGTGTGCAGTCTTCACCGTGTGCTGTTCACGAGAAGCTGATGTACGGAAGGACAGCTTTGTCTGAAAATCAGACTAGAAGGTGCAACACAAGAGGAAAAGAGAAAGAGAATTCGGACTCAGCCTTTTGCTCCTTCTCCAGTCGCTCTTTCCACGAACTGGATGTCGGTGGAAGATGTGGAGAACGAGGATGGCCTCGACATCTTTAAGGAACCGGAGGACTTTTATGAGCCTGAGAAGCAGCCCAACATTCGTCTCGTACGAGACCTTAAAAGGGCAGGTAATCTTTCTTCGTCTTACGGGCCACAGTCCACTTTGGGTAGGTGATTGTACATATCTCACTGTTCAATTTCAGGCGACTTGCCTCTTATAGCTATCTACTTTCTACGACTTCAAATGCGTGACGAACGTATCCGAATCATTCATACGAACTGACAACCAGCTAGGGTCATCTCCTATGGAACGCCGGTCGCATCCTCGCAAAGTATCTTGAGACCAACGCTGAGACTCTTCTAAAAGACAAGACTGTCCTAGAACTAGGAGCAGGCGCAGGTCTCCCTAGCTTGATTACCGCTCTTAATGGTGCGCAGCAGGTCGTAGTAACAGACTATCCGGATGCTAACTTGATCGAAAACTTGGAGTACAACATCGATCAGAACTCTGGTATACTTCCAACTCCTCTCAATATAGCTGCAGAAGGGTATCTTTGGGGTACCTCGATCTCAGCTCTGACATCTCATCTATCGTCTTCCGAAGAGAGCGAAGGCTTCGACGTACTGATTCTAGGCGATCTGCTTTTCAACCACTCTGAACATGGCAAGCTTGTCGCCACTATCCGACAGACTCTGAAGAAGTCTCCGTCAGCGCGGGCGTTGGTATTCTTCACACCTTACCGGCCCTGGCTGCTCCATAAGGACCTAGCATTCTTCGATATGGCGCGCCAGAGCGGCTTCGTGGTCGAGAAGATTCTCGAAGAGATGATGGACGAGGTCATGTTTGAAAATGATCCTGGTGACGAGGCTTTGAGGAGAACAGTCTTCGGCTACAACCGTGCGCTGGCAAGCATGAAGGTAAAGTTTGAATTGTAGAATTTCTGGTATTCTCCAAATACTGAGGAAGGCTAAGAGTACATCTCGCACAGCTCGCAGGCTACGAGCCTCGTGGTATCCAAATATCACTAATTCAATCCAATAACCCTTCGCTATATGCCGCCGTAATCGTCTGTTGGTATCTCATAACTATCAAAGTGCCGCTCTCGAACTATGCCGTCGTCTTGCTGTGTATCGATCCGCCTCAGGCCCTGACTTACAGTCCAATATCGCCGAGATCTCTGGTCAGACATGCCACCTGCGCTCGCTTCGCCGCTTCGGCGACTAGGTTGAAATCTTGAGAAACGGCGCTGTCTCTGGTGCACCACCATTGCCGCCTCTTTGACCAAGGTACTGTCCTTGGCTCGGTTGTTGCTGAGGTATTCGCTCTTGTGATTGTTGTTGCTGTGCCGGCCCGCTTAAAGAGCCAAAGTAGCTCTGTGGTTGCGAACTTGAAGGAGATGGCAGCGGCACCGATAGGAAGCCGCCTGGTTGTGTATCGAGCATCGGAGGAGCTTGTCGCATTGCTGCAGATGAATTTGACGATATTGAGGATAGGCTACTTGAACTTTGGAACACGGATGAGGTCGGTGACGTTGGTGCTGACTGAGTCGATGTTGATGGATATTGCGGTCGGATACTCTGTGATTGTTGTCGTTGTGTCCAAGAGTCCATGTCGAAGGATGGTGGCAAGGTGTAAAAGTTGCAGTCAATTGTAAGGCTGACTGAAGCCTGATCGAAGGTACTTTCTCTCTGTATCTTGTGCAGTAACAAACAGCGAACGCGCTGCCTGAATTACTTGAAAGTCGTTATCGGAGGGCTATGCGGTAGCAAGGGTGTCTAGTGTTGTCGATGATATTTTATCTCGCTTGAGAGGTGATGTTTGTAGGAGTCATCAAATGCAAGAGGCCGCTCCGGTCAGAAAGTACCAGGTAGACAAGTAGTCGCAAGAAAGATGGAAGGCGTAGCTCTTCTCGCTAGCCCAAACCGAGGTACCGGTTAAAAAAGTTGACGTCGGCTCCAGGATCGATGACCAGCGCGTGAAAGTGGTCGATGGCCAGATGCGGCTATCTGAGAGGTCACCGGCTGAAAGGCTATCGATACACAACCAGGATATCAAGAGCCGACCAAAGGATTGCTCCGTCGAATCTCCGACAGCGTACAGGATCCGCGATAGCCCTTCCTGCTACTTTGTTTGAATCGGATTGTGCAAGAACAAATACTTTGTGCAGAGCGTAAAGATTGCGACAACGGCGCAGACGGAAACGATCGTTCTTTGTCTGCTTCAGGCTTTATCCATCGGCATTTGAAACGGAAAATTGCGGATATCGTGGCCCGCAGAAAAATTGTGTGGAGAGCGTGGAGCCGCAGAGCCTTATTCTCACTCGGTCTGCCTGCCCTATTCAGAATCACTATTGAACCACCAGATATCAAACTTTCATCATCGAATATGCCGGTATGTTAATCTCTCTGTCCTGCATCGATGTCTGAGCAAGTTGATGACAGATGGATGTAGCTCATCCTCATATCTGGCTTTCCATCGAGCGGCAAGACATATCGTTCCAAGCAACTTTTCGAATTCTTCACTCGGAGAATTCTAGAATCTGAAGACCTGAAAGTGAAGCGACTGAAAGTGTACCATATCAACGACCAAAGTCTCGGCTTATCTCGAGATGTATATGCAAATGCTCGACCTGAAAAGGACGCTCGTGCGACATTCTCGTCCGCAATCAAGCGTGTCCTGGGCCGAGACGCGATTGTCATCGCGGATGGGTTGAACTACATTAAAGGCTTTCGCTATCAGCTGTATTGTGAAGCAAAGGCCGTTCAGACTCCCAGCTGCGTAGTTCACGTTGGTACGCCTGCTGAGAAGTGTCGGGAGTTGAATCAAGCCGCTCTGAAAGCCGGCACAGGTGGGTATGAATCTGACATCTTTGAAAACTTGGTCTTCAGATACGAAGAGCCAAATGGCATGAACAGGTGGGATGCACCACTCTTTACTGTTCCTTATGATGATAAGGACCCGCCCTATGAAGCCATCTGGGAAGCTCTTGTTGGATCTGACGGCAAGAGCAAACTCGTCAGGCCGAACGCTGCAACTGTTCTGAAGCCGGCTACCGAGCAGAACTACCTGTACGAGCTTGACAAGATTACTTCCGATGTGATTACAGCGATCACCACATGGCAGCGCGATCATCCTGGAGAAGGTGGTGGTAATATAAACCTACCGAATTCAACATTGTCTATTCAGCTTCCAAACAATCCGCCTTCGTTGCCGCAACTTCAGCGACTAAGGAGACAATTTACTGCTTTGAAACAGACAGCACACGTTGAGCATCAGCAGAATACAGGATCTGTTCGTAGACTATTTGAATGATGCCTTCCAAAGCTAGCCTGACAGCAAGGAATGCAGAGCCTAGACTTCCTCGCGGTACCTTACCAGAGCGCTGTATGATGAGACTACTTGCTTTTCCCTCAGCTCGAGGCTAGATACTCGGATATCAGGTTGATGCATTGCTCTCGCTGCCGTTCCCGAAGCTTTGGAGCACCGTTTGATACCTACGAGACGTTACCCGGTGAGTGCACGGAGTGGAGATACGTTGGCTCTCAAAACGGCCCTTGTCATCTCAAGGACATCATGAAGTTGAGCAGACGCAAAACTGACTTCCACATCAACAGCCGCCAGCCAGTCGAATGAGCGACCTTGATAGTGAGATGCGAAGAATCGACCGTGCGCTTCGACCGAGTTCGACTTTTGCCATCGAAAGCGAGAATGGCTGATCGCAGATCCTGAACGCTAGATAGCTCTACTGCAAGGTCGACACCATCCATGAGAGCCATGTTTGCACCATTGCCGGCGAACGGACTCACAGCATGATTCGCATCTCCAATAAACACCACCGGAATGTCTGCAAGCTGGGCGTGATCTATGGGCTGCTTGTCCATTGTGTTCATCACCATCAAAGTTGCAGGATCGGTAGCATCTAAAAGCATATCGAACGGTTGCGAGAAATTCTTGCCTTTCTCACGAGCTTCTTGCACAATATCATCTGCGTGATCGTGGATGTACTTGCTGCCCAGGATTTCGCGTGGTGTTGACTCCAACGTACTTACGCTCCATATGGCGCTATAATCATCGACGGACGACGCGAAGATACTTGTGCCGTCACCACCTAATGCTATACCATGATCTTCTTTGACAACACCGGGAAGCCCATCCGGAAATCTAGCGGTTGCTGTGATCGCTACAGCACCAGCGTAGCTGAGAGTGTCCTCTGGCCTCAATGCGGCTCGAATAGCGCTATTTGCGCCATCTGCAGCGATGAGCATGTCACATTGTGAGGGACGATCCATCCGTCAGTGTCACGCGAACTCGACCGCTCCCAAGGACTTCTGCTGAGCTGCATCCGACACCCCAATGCGCTTCTACGCTCTTCGGTAAAGTATCGATCAAATGCTCTCGAAGGACGTACCTCGCGATACGCATGGCCGGCGCTGGTAAGGGATAGGGCGGAGTCTTCGGTGGCTTCATGGTCAAAATCGGATTCCAGTCCGTGTCCGACACCTTGAATGATCCGGCGCCACCATGTTGGCCTGTGATACTGGCTGCAAGCAACTCGTCTAAGATGCCTAGCTTCTGAAGCGCTTGCATACCTCCGGACATCGCATCGCTGCGGATGCTCATCGAGTATCCTTCCTTCTCTCGAGAGACGACTTTCTCACGCTTTTCATATAGCGTGATGTGTGGTTTCTCGACATTCTCGGGCCAGTAGCGATCGATCGCGCGTGCGAATGCTAGGCCTGCGATGCCTCCTCCCGCAATGATGATATGTTTTTCCGCTAATAGAGGTTGGTCTGTGGCTGCTGGGTGCGCCATGGTCTAGAGTGATGGACTGGAAGATTTTACTTTGGCGGTCACCTTTAGAAGTTCGGACGAAGTTCGAGATGAATGCCTGCTCAGATACCTAAATCGCGAAGAACAGCGCATCGAGAACATGGCTTGTCAAATAGCCATGGTTGCCTTCTGTAGCTCAGCGCGAATGCGAGTATCGCGGTCCAATTCGCATGTACACAACATGCTATTGACGTGCATTCAGCTACTCGTGCGACGCATCGTGCACAAAACATGGTCTGCTAACAATCTTCCTACTTTCAATGTTCGTTGTCAGGTTGGTTGTACCTCAGGCTGTAAAGATCGTAGTTACATTGCTCTATCATCGGTGCTATAACCACCGACATACGCAGCCTTGCAGGGATCACACGCGACGCAATTTCACGTACAGCCTGATCGAAGGTCAGAACATGCAATGCAAGGTATCATCAGAGGTGATGCGTATGCATATCTTCAAGCTACGTAACAGCCTAATCATGCCCAAAATGCAAACTAAATACATATCTACACATATATCCAAACTGTCGTCTCATCCAGCACCAAATTTCGTCGTCCACTTTAGATCAAAAATCAGTATATCTAGCTGTACGTTGTTCATCTACCTCCTCGTAGCCAACACAACGGCCACAGTCCACTCCACAGTAACCATAATGCCATTGGCACTAGTCTCGTGCACAATCTGCTGAATTTTCTTGAAATCCTCATCGAATTTCTGCACGCCCTGCGGGCCCATAAGAGCAGTAGTCATACTCCTGAAGAACTCAGGACCAACCTCTTGTCTCCAGCCCGAGCTTGCTCGTCGCCATTCTCGGAGCTGTAGTCCTGTCTCTTCTCGGACGGATGCACCTTCGAATCCGAAGCGTCATTGGTGGGGGCAGTGGGCACTTGGAAGGCTGCACTGCCTTTGTTTTGCGTGTTGATTGTGATGCGGCGTGTCTTTGAAATGTCAAAGAGGTCGCTGGGTAGAGGAACGAAGTCGAGACCGGCGCTGAATTGTTTCTGGCCGTGTGCGTCGCCGCAGACTACATCCCACATCTGCGAGCCCCAAGAGGTGTAGAGTGCTTGCACGGACTCGTTTGCTCGCGGGTTGGCTGTGATGCGGCAGACTGGACTGTACGTCACGAAGGCGAGCGTGCCGTTTGGAGCGAGAGACTGAGCGGCGCTGCGTACCATTGCTTCTGCGCTGGTGAAATGTGCTCCCTCCACCATAATCGCTAGATCAACTGTTCTGTCTGCCACAGCTTCGAGGCTTTGTTCGGGCTTCCCATTGGAAAAGGTGAAGCGGCCTCTGCTCCTCTTGTTATCACCGCTCCATATCGTCATCGCCTTTCTCGACTTGGTCAAGCCGGTCGAGCTTGGGTCGGAGATGTGCACGTGGCGGAAGTATTTGGCGAGGATTGGTGAGTACAACCCCGACCCAGCACCAATATCGTGTGCCAGCTGCCAGGACTTGCTGTGCTTATGATGATAGTCCATGATCATCTTCTCGAGAGATGGCGGATAGCGTGGACCGGTGCGTTTGAATGCCTCCCACTGAGAAACGGGCGATTGACCGGTAGGAGTGCCGACCATGGCGTCCATGTTGTCCATGGTCGCACGGCGTGGCATGAAGTACGAGGCAGCATCCCAATTGATGCTATGGAGCGGCGAGATCATCGCGGTAGCTGACAGCGGATCGGAGCTGAAGTCTGGCCCGGCAGAGTTGATGGCATCATGGATCAAGGGATCCTTTGTCGCCTCATGCGTCGGTGTAATGGCCAGCTTGCCATTGATGCCCCTCTCAAGCGCCGATATCTGTTTCGCCGCGTTCTCGCTATCTGACATTTCTGTTGGACTGGCTGCCTTGCTATTGCGCTCCATATCGCTGTCGTTCCCATTCGGGATGCCCAGCTTTGCGAGGACTGGCGATTGAGGAAGTTCGGTTGCAACAGGCGACATTGCGAAGAGTTGGCGGATGGAAGGTCTTTTTAACAGCTTGTGTGCGGCGAGTCGTGGCAGCGACCAGGAGGCTGTTCCTACAATACGCGATTCCTTCGTGCTATGCTGCACGGTTTGGGCGATTGCGTTTGTTTGTTGGCTTGCGCTGAGAGCGTAAGATGGACTAGATTTCTAGCCTCGACGCCAAATTGTGTAAAGGAGCGAGTGGTGAGGTACGCAATGGGGCTAATGAGTAAAAAAAGTCCAGGGGCTCGTATTGATGGACTGCTGCGTTCGTACTCAATGTGTAATAATGTAGATGGAAGTACGATGCTCGAATGATGTCCGGTAGAATTTTGTTTGATACCAACCTCCTTGGATGGCCTGATATCATCAACTGACGTGTTTTCCTGGTCACACCATCTGAGACAGATGCACGGATATGATGATGTGGATGAGGCTGAATCTGTCTGTGCAGCAGTCTGGATTCAGGAGAGTGGCTGATTGTGGATGCGTTCATTGGTGCGCTATATTGGATCCGTTCCTTCCGCCTCTAATGAAATCCTGCAAGGGACCTTTTAGAGATCGGCAGCCCGAGCTGTCATATGCTCGGAGACCGACCGCCGACGACAAAGGTCGATTTGCACGACCGGTTTACGGATGCATGGTTTCCACATTGGCAGAACTTGCCACGTGCGAGATGGAGTCTGTTGGCTTGTTATGAGAATGACTGATATCAATGCCGCCACCGCCTGATAAGAATGGGCCGTTCCAAGGTTGCCACACAACTGGGACTACCGGATGCAATCACGAAAGATGTAGGCCAAGTTTTGGTGACATTCTTACCAAAGCCCACTGTCTTCTTCTGTCCACACAATGAAGATGTACAAGAGGTGGCTGAAAAGTTCGAGACGCCTTCGAAACTGCCGAGAGTAGAGATTCGCCCATCTCCAGGCCGAGGATCTGGACTTTTTGCTGTAGACCGCATACCAGCATTCACAAGGATATTAGAGGATGATGCAATCGTCAGTCTTGCAGAAGGCGAGGATCTGCCAGAAGCATGGCAGAAGTACCGTTTACTCACAACAGAGCAACAAAAAGTTATCGACGACCTTACGTTTCCAGTAGAGCAACATGCCGAAAAGCAGAAATCTATCACCTCCAACCTCAAGCAACGAGGCTATGGACACGACGAGGCTTCGAAAATGGCTATACTCAACTCACGTTGGCAAACAAACGCTTTCAATATAGAGGGTGATAAAACCGGGAGCCCTTTCCTGCGCGCTCTGTACCCCCGTTGTGGCGAAGATCAATCATAGCTGCACCCCCAATGCGCATCCGCATACCAGGGGCACCTGCTACTCAGTATGTCTATGCTGCTCGCGACATAGAGGCAGGAGAGGAAATCGAGATCGCCTATTTCGACATCACAATGCCTCGTGCCGATCGACAAGCGAGGGCAAAAGTATATGTGCTTCAAGTGTACTTGTCCAGCCTGTCTGCCGAATGGCTCGCTTGCGCTGTCAGGGTATGAGCAACGCCTGGCGACAGTACACCTGCACACTTCGGTCGATTTCAGTACGCCGAATCCAAGGAGGTATATTGACTCCGCACAAACGGCGATCGATATCGCGCAGTCAACCGAGTATCCTTGGCTGGTGGTTTCCTTAACGCGATTGTACATGGCTCTTTACAGTTGTCGTATGCAGACCCTTCATAGTCGGAAAGCGATCGAAGAGCCCATTCGAAAGGGTATGGAGTGGCAGGAGAAACTTACCGGGTTAGGAAGTCCTGACAGCAAGAAGGCGAGGACGTTGTTGGCTATGAACCCGGCATTTTTGGATAAGATACACCAGACAAAAAGATCCCTCGGACCATGAATCTAGCGCGGTTTTCCTCGCTGTGGAGGGTGTTGAGATCTGGACTGGGAACGCGAAAGCAATTCCGTGCTCGTTATGATACGGAGAGTGTCACGTCTTCGTGCGGTCAGTCGCAACAAGCTGATATGCTTACTGACTAGACGAGTAATTTGCTGCCTCGATCACATGGCTGAGCCGTTGCTCGGTCATGCTTCCAGAACCGAATTGTTTGATCGATCCTTGCAGTGGTACCTACGAGAGTGGTTCAAGCCGAGGTGCCATCTCTAATTTCCTGGCACTACGAACGCACTCATCCCACGGCGCTCCGACCAGAGATCTCTCCGAATGGAAGAATACGGTTACCAACAGGGCAGTATCTATCACAACGATATGGCTTAGTTACCCAGGCAGCCTTGCAGTCTTCCAGAGGTCGCTCGCGACGTGTTGCGCCAGCTATAAAATTTTACAATCATATTAGTGAGATACATGATCAACCATCGAGAGATGGCCATCAAGCGTTCAACGAGACCACAGGTAGCGTAATAACGTTGTCGTTGCAAGCCTACGAGTGTTCGAACCTGTTGCATGTCGAGGTGTCCGTGCACTTCGGAAATAAAGTTGTAGCACCATGATGATGTATACTTCGATATTTTGATGCTGCGAACAAAGTCTTCTCTTCTATCGAGGCAACCAGAACTTTGGGCATGCCACGTTTGTCTGGTCTCCAGAAAGACGTTCTCTCATTGTATCGTAATTGCCTTCGAGCGGCTCGATTGAAGCCGGCGCATACCAGACCTCATTTCGAGACTTTTGCGAGGAAGAGGTTCGAAGAGAATTTGCATCTCGACAAGCGAGACTTTGGAGCCATAGAGCTGCTTCTCAGACGAGGACGGAGGCAGCTGGAGATCTATGAAACTCCAAACATCACTGATATCGCCGGTTGAAGCACCATCGATTGCCTTAGATTTTGCCCGAAAGTGCAGGGTTGGTTGTGCATCACATGCGTCAGCGGGGCTATGCCACCTCACTCTCTACCAAGCCACGAGACGTGTCTTTGACTGTTCTTCTTAGATATTCTCAACCCGATAATGTCGCGATAACAACTGCTTCCAAGACCTCCTGAGCGGAGGCATCACTCAATCAGCATGGATGACAACACCCTCGAAAGAGCGACTTCGATGGCGAACAGAGACGATCCGATACCCGTAATTCGCATACCTTCACACGACGACGAAGCCGTAACTGCATCAGACACCGAACTCGAGCAAAATAGAAAAGCCAAGTTGAAAGATCAGGCAAAGACGGCTGGCGATGTATACGGGACTTCGAAACTCAGACAGAGCATTCAAGATCGCTTCTTCGAGAATCTGCTCGCGAAAGTTATACCTGCTGAGCCCGAAGATGACACTGAAGACGATGCGAAGAAGAAAGAGAAGAAAGATCGTCGAAGTCAGAAGTATGTTGAGCGGCCGAACTTCAGTCTGGGTGTTATGAATGCGAATTTCAGGCGCTTCAACGCTCGAATTGGGATTGTATTTGTGATGCAGAACCGGATCATTCATCTCTTGACTTGGAGACGGCCGATGGCGACATTCTCATTTCTCGCTGTCTACTCCCTGCTATGTCTGGAGCCACACCTACTTCCGCTTGTACCGTTTGTGGGTCTATTGTTCTCGATTATGACACCATCCTTCCTCGCACGACATCCGATTCC